>JARHVA010004080.1:435000-480000 GCA_037957365.1 Torreya grandis | reverse complement strand
ATTACATTTCTAGTTCGGTCTTCATATTTTCCAAGTTCATTTACAATTCCCATATTTTATTTCTCCTTAAGGTATGTGAATATATGTTTTTAATTTCTTTGACACCTTTCATTTTTTCACCCATTCTGTTAATAGGAGTGGGTTTGTCAAAGTCTTCCTCTTCTAGGGATTTAGTTGGAGCCTCCTCCTCATGGGTTTTATTTCCTCCCTCATCACTCTCCTTTAAACATTATTATCTATTATCCACATATGTGTATTCAATAAATTATTTACCCCACATTGGCTTACCCCTATAAACTATTACGAAAATGAAACCCTGATGTAGTAAGTCAAATTTGGGGTTCAACTTGAAACTTATGACAATTGACTCTAGGGATTTTTGAAGAAAAAATGGTAGACTAATTTTGTAGCATTTAAAATGGTTAATTAACAATAAATAGTGAAATAAAATGGATGTGTACTTCCATACAGAGTGATGTATCCCATAATTTGGAGATAGATTTTAGATCTTATTCTCATTAATTCTACTTTGGGGTACCCTTTATATTTTGGAATGATAGTCTCATTTATCTTGAAAAAACTATTCATGAGCTCCTCATTTATTTTTTTGTATTTTAATGCCTTAACACCCTAAAAATCCATGCCTATAACTTCATGATGGTTTCCTCTATGATTTCAATGCTTCGTCCTCTCATTTTAACCACTCTTTCCTCCCATCCCCTTATAAAATCATTGGATATGGTGAAGTCAAATCCAACAATCCTTAATATGAAATTGGTGAGCCCCCATTTTGATAGTTTATTCCAAACTAATAGGTATTACTTGACATTATATTAGGAGATTATCTTTATTATATGATGATTTCATCACATGATTGGTTTATTTTTGTTCATTAGGAGCTTGTTGTAATTTTATTTTTTATCAGGATTCAGATGGTCAAAAATTGACGTGACCAAAGATTTAATAGTGAAAATAATGTCTTTTTACCCATTATTTGAGATTATTTCCCTCACATAAAAATTATATTTATCATCATTATTTTTGGTTTCATGTATTTTGATATATATCATTTATTGTCTATTCGTGATTAGGTTACCCTCCTTCATGGCGGTAGTGAAATAAGCCATGCCATTCCCAATAATTTTGATTGTATGAATTATTAATTCTTAAATATTTATAAAATGGTGAAGAGAGGGGGTGTGAACACCAATATTTTTCCACACTATCCACCCATTTATTTATTTCTTTATAAGTGTGAGAAATTGAGAAGTCCTTGAATTATTGAAGGATTTTTCAGCATTCTCCCTTTCTTTTGGGATAGACTAAAAGGGATTATTTTTTCCCAACAATAAGTATATGATTTTTAAAGAGTCACTTTCTACTAAAAGGTAATAAATTCTAATAATAGATACCAAGGGAAATTGAGGATTCAAGAACATGGTTAGTTTTAACTTCCATGCGGCCTATATAGGCTACCAATATAGAACCTTCAACATTCTTGATAATACCTCCTCCACTAGTTGGACTTGGGTTTCCTTTGGAATCTCCATAAAAGTTTATTTTAATCTAAGGTCTAAATAGTTTTTTACACTTCATAATATTCATCCAAGGTGAAGAGAGGGGGTGTGAACACCAATATTTGATATACTATCTGCCCCTTTATTTTATTCTATATAAATGTGAGAAATTGAGAAGTCATTATTGAAGGATTTTTCAAAATATTCCATTTATTTTAAGATGGATCAAAAGGGTTTTGTTTTTCCCAATAAGAAATGTATGATGTTTAAAGATTCCTCTTCTACTAAAAGGTAATCAATTCACAAACTAGACACCAAGATCCATTAAGGCTTCAACAAAGTGGTTAATTTTAACTCCTAGGGGGGAAATAGGCTACCATTACAAAACCTTTAGCATCCCTAATAATACCTCCTTTGCTAGTTGGACCTAGGTTTATTTTGGTAGCTCCATCAAAGTTTAGTTTAATTCAAGGCCTAGATGGTTTGGTCCACTTCACCTATGATATTGATATATATATGATTTAATATTATAATGAATTTTATTTTTTTTTAAATTTTTTTTAGGTATAAAGGAATGTTTAGTGTGCAACAAAGGGAGAGGCCTTGTTTGGTTGAGAAATTGTCCATGTAGTGTTTTTTTCAAGAAATGGATAATCAACACTTTTAAAGGTAAAATAAGAGAGATAAAATAAACTTGCATTAGTCTTAAAAAAATCATGTAAGAAGAAAAATGGAGAATAAAATGGTTTAAATTTGTTGTAAAATATTTTTTCAATTATAATATATTGTTATATGAAATCACACTATTGAGAATATTTGATAATTTTCAAATTTTTGGCATGAAAATTTGTTAGGAGGACAAATCAGTGACTTAACGTCAACATCATGGGGAACAAATTTCCTCTCCTATTAGTAGATAGAGATACCTTTATTGAAAGCCAAAATAAGAAATTAGGATATATTTACAAGTAAAAGAGTGTAAATCATAGGGTATTAATTTTAACATAAAAGTATAAAAAGGATTTTTAAGAAAGGAATATATATAGAGGGAGAGAGAGAGGATAAGTTTTAATCAATGAACTCACAAAGTTATAAATTCAGACTAGACAAAAGTGTTAAGAGAAAACTTGAATTTTAGAAGAGAAAAATCTCTCTCATTCAATGTGTTGAAAATACATAATCATATCTTTAGGGATATGAAACATACACTAGAGTAATATTTAAATCTAATAATAGAAACTAATAACCTTTTGTATTTTCTAATAAAAACAACTAGTAAATTGTCTCTATTCCCATCAAGATTTTCACATGCATTAGAAATGTAAATTACAACTCTAGATATAAAATTTTTAATCTAATTTCTTATTATCAAAACCTTGAAATTTATAACAATGATAATGAAAATTAGATATGTTAAATTAAACATAATACATAAATCTAAATATATTACTAATGCAATGTTTAGAAACACCTCTTTGTATTGATTCTGAAGAGTATAATGACTTATCACTTTTTACAATGCTTTGACAAAAATTATATTTGTTTATAAACATTATTATGAATCCGTAACTTGTATTTGTAGGCTAAAACATGTGGTTATGGTGTGACACTACTTATTTTTCCTTTTTTATAGAATTGTAAAAATACCAATGGGAAATTACAATTTGAAATGGTAAAAGAACTTCTTAAAGCATTTAGCACCACTTGAGAAAAAAATTGGGGTTTTTGAGCTGATTTCAAAAGCACATCATAAATTTGAAAAAAATGAAAAATTAAGTTCAAAATTACAAAGATAATTATTTTTTTAATTACAATGTACAATTACAATGGGAAAAAGAGTGAAATAACTCAAGTTAGGGGCAAAGAAATAAATGAAGAGAACATAAAAACACTAAAAGTAATTGTTAATTATTCTTGATATTATATTGATAATTATTTCCCTTTCAATAAGTAATCAAATATATGGATAAATACCATAATTAATTCTTCATCCAATCAATTTATGTACCTAAAGGCAATGTCTGCTGAGTAGTCTAATTCTTTCACCTCCTAAAGCTTGCCTTGGAGATTTTTTATTTGCATATCCAAATTACCCACATTTACTTAGTATTTTGACAACTAAAAAATTTATTCATAACCAAATATAGATGTAAGATTGGAAATTTTCTAAATTCATTCTTTGAATTCTCAAATTATGGTCTCAATTAAAATTAGATTTCCCTCTTGATCCTTATCATTAACAAAATGGCAATCCAAATTTCTAACTTTAGTGTCGATTTACATCATTGTGTCACTTCCAAGTGACCTTGCATCATTAAATTGATGAAAAAACTCTTTAATGGATTGGATTATAAATTTAGTGGCCCAAAAAATTTCAATCTGATAGACAATTTCATACTTATTGCTTACTCCTTTTCCAACAAGATCAATAGAATGAAATTTAGAGAATTTGACCAACTCAGGAATGAGTTCCTCCCAATTTTGTTTCTCTTAAACATATAAATTTTCCTTTGTTACTATTTATTCATATTATTATTGAATTTTATATAATATCATCACTATGGTGAGAATTGCTGAGGCCCTTTGCTCAATAACTTTTTTGATCTAGTCTTTCACTTTTTATCCATTTGGCCTACCTCTCTCACTTTTTATAGTGTCTTAGTATGAATACTTAATGAAGGAATAGCTGGGTATTATTGAGTTAAATTTTTCCACATTCTCTTTCAATTCATATTTTTTTTGCCTTTTCTTTACCCATTTTTTCAAAAATTGTGCCAATTTCCATATAAACATCTCCTTTCATCCCTTCTCTGGTTGATTTTCCTAAATGAATCCTAGATACCTAGTAATATTCAACCTTAATTTTTAATTGTCCATTTCAACCATATAAATGGCCACTTCTATATATTTTTCTCCATTTTCATCTACCATTCATGAAACTATCATTATTTTCTTTGGCCTTTTTGTGAAAGGAATTGTCAAGGTTCCAAAATCTATCTCTTTAGGTTTAACAATTTTTCTTTTTCTTTTCACTATTGTAGATAACCAATCATAAGTTATCATGCTTGAGGAAGGCAATGGAAAAAAAGTTGAAATAGGTGGAATAATCTTGGATGAAGTTGAAGAAGGGGTTTTCTCAATTGAGGCACCTTGAAAAGATGTTTCAATTTGCTCTTATTTGTTGATTGCATCAAAAAGAATTCTTGGAGAAGGATAAATATGCAACTCAATATTTTAGGGAAAAGATAAAGAGATATGAGTAACCTCTTGAAATGGTAAATTAGATGACATAGGTAACATTGTATCATTTGAAGCTAAGAATTGTTGATTTGTGTTATCTACTAGTTCTTGACAACATAGAAAACTATCGATTGGAACCTCTTAAGGAATTGAAATTTTAGGATAATATGAAACATTTTCACCTAACATTTTTATTTTTATATTTATGTTTTTCCATGGTTGAACACATTGTTGAGTATATTTAGGCTCGTGTGCTTTTTTTATCATAGGATGTTCTTCACTAAGCCCTACCACGTCTATATTTTTTCGATCATCCTATTGCTTATAGAAGCTAGTAAATTTGTCTTCCCCAAGAGGTGTAGGTAAATTAGCATTCATAACATAAACTCCTTTGCCTTTCAACCACATGAGATTTATATCAAGTATAACTCTTGATCTAATTTTGAGAGAACTAGATTCCATTTTATTCCAATGTACTACGAGCAATGGCTTTGATGTGATGCACTCATTTTAAAATATGGGGTCCAATATAACCTCATCATCCACTAAATATTTTAATACTTTCATTATGCTAAATTTGACTATTTGTCTCATAGTAAACCATGAATAGTCTTTGATTCTCATTATTTTCTCTTCATCGCAATCCATGAAATAGTATTCAAAATGTGGAACATGATGAAATGAATATTTAATATTGTGTTCAATTAGGCCCTTATTTTTAAGTGAAAACCTACTTTAAAATTCCCTGAGGTTATAGCAAGACATGTATTGTTCAACTATCTTAGCCTTAACTAGTGAAGGGAAAGTATACCTTCAATTTGATATTGGAAATTTGATCCCTATTTTATATCAGCTTATTAAAAATTTATGTGTTTCAAAAATTTATCTCAACAATTACATTAATTCCCATTTATCATTGATGTATCATGAGAACATGTAAGGAGAAACTTCATAACCACTGATTCTCAAATAATTGAAGGTTGATAACTATATGAACCAATCTCCCCATCTTGTTATTTATATAGTGGATTCAGATGATATTCTCATGTTGAAGAGTTCCTTTTCAAATAATTAGATGACAAAATGAACAAAGTAATCATTTACTCTTTTGAAATGATGAGCATTTTCTTTCAATACTAGTTGGGGATTGAAGTCATGCACCTCACTTTCCCAAAATAAACCGCTATGAAACCCATCATAATTAACTTCAACTTGTTATAGCATAAACAAAATATGAAGTCATATATAATTTTGACATGACTTTTACCTCCATGAGTTGCTTGTGAATGGCACCATTAATCAACTACCCACAATTGATATATTGATTATTTTTAAGGAGGATCCAAATAGATATGTACATCCATGTTTAAAAATTATTTTCCATTTGATTTCCCACTATCTTATGTAACAATGTGATCATGTCACTTATCTCATCTTTGAAATCTGATCTTGTGAGATTTTTTGGAAGTTAAGTGAGGGAATGTTTCAGCTTAGTCAACCAGGATTTATTGATTTATTTAGAACATGCCATAATATTGTCATAATAAAAGATTTGGGATGAATTTGGGGTTATATGCATAAATGATTCATAATCTAGAAGGTAAAAAACACTGTTAATTTACTCAGGAGCAAAATTCACTACCAACTCCCCTTAGGGATCTCTTACCTCCCTTATCTCTGAGTTATAATTATTTGCCACAATCAAAACTTTAGAGACTGTAATAAAATTGATAATGTTTCCACCTATGCCAATCCACTATCACAAATACTTTGACCAAAATCCATCTTACGTAATGCATTAATTCCTTCCTAAAACTTTTCTAAGTTGATATAGCCTAGATTATTGTCAGTGATATTTCCAACATTGGACTCCAGTGGTGAAGGAAGTGTCACACCTTGAAATTTATACTTCATGATTTATTTTCCTTTCCTAAGAATCTAATTTCTTGGAGAAGGAGATGAAGCCATCAATTTGACAATAAAATTTACAAATTTAAAAATATGCCAAAAAAGTCCTTATTTGTGAAAAATGATAGAAATGTAAATTGAAATATGTACTCACAAGTTGATCAGGAAAATTAATCCATTGTATTTTTAATGCTACTTATATGAATTTGAATTTTCCCTTGACCAAATTCTCTATTTGTAAATGCACATGTGGAAAATTCTTATGTATTACTTATTACAAACTTTTCTAGCTATAATGGAAATGAATGGAAGAAATTATAAAAATAATTTATTTTTTAATTTTAAAACTATTTACCTATTCCTTGTGATTTATTAAATTTCCATAATTTAAAAATCCTATAAATTTTTTTTAAAAAAAAAAATCAATGCTCAACATTTTCTAAAGGAATCTCATGACCATATAATGAATTGAAATGATCAAAATTTCACAACCACCAATTCTATTACCAATTTTTTCTAGTTTAGTGGGAATAAATTTTTACAATAAAACCCTATCAACCTTTTCAACTTCCTCCTCTAAGCTGAAACCATCCCAATTCAAAAACATGCAAATTGAATATTTTTAAAATTGGTAAAATAGCAAATATCTATGTCAACTTCTGCTCTTTCATTTTTCCCTTTTTTTTCCACTCAAATTTTTTTATTTATTTTTTATACCATACTAAATAGGCATACAGATGGTTGTATGGTATCAATATGATTTGATATGGGAGGAGAAAATCAAAAGATTTTAAATTTTATTTTCCCAAACTGACCAATAATAATCCATACAATTTTACAAAAGCTAAGGAAACTTCAAAATTTTAACAAAAAAATGACCTTTCTATGGGTCTATGACCTATCATCACCTTTTTTGTATAAAATTCAAAAAAATTACCAAACATGGCTTATATCATAGGTCACACAACCTGTGTAGTTGGAAGAAAGAGAAAAATAATTTTAATTCTGCCTTTTGGAATTTGTATGACCTATGCAATTGAGAAGAAGGGAAACAAAATTTTCAAACTTTCAAAAAAAAAATCTTGCTTGCTTTAGGGATCATACAACGAACATTCCACCTTGGTCGACTGAGAAAAAAAATGATCAAAATTCACTACCTTTTACCTCAAATCTATTTTTGTTTTCTTTGGGCACTTAGGGAGGAAACTCAAAAAATTTAAAATGAAAATTGCATTTGTCTGAAAGTTAATTGTATTGATGTAGTGATTATCTTATTCTAGAAAATATTTTTGAATTTTTTCATATTTTGGTTTGGTGCCTATAGAAGAAACTAAAAATTCATCAAATTGCCCAAAATACTTTTAATGTAGGTTACATTTGTGACTGTTAGGAGAGAGAAAGAATGAATTGAAAATTTTGGTAGAGATTTCCCTTTCTTATGTGATAAAAATGTTTCACCCTCATATAAAAATATTTTTTGAAAATCTCTGTGAACTTGCACAACCAAAAATATTTTATTTTTCTTCAATTTGCTCCCCTTCTGTGAACTTGAAGAAATTTCTTCCTAGCAGTCGACAGTTAAAACACGAATGGAAAATCAATTTTTAAAATGTTTAAATTTTTTCAAAATGAACATGAAAATTTAAAAAATAAATTTTAAGGAAGATGAACTTCTTTTAAAACTACCTGAGGAAGCAATGGTATTTGCATGATTAACAAAAAAAGTTTATGAGTTTACATTTAAGCTTGAAAACAAATCTTTAATTTAAAACAATGATTTGCATGAGAAAAAAGAAATTTTTAAAGTGGAAGTTTGAATTAACATGGACTTTATAAATGTAAGTTGTATTTACATGACTTGAAGGAATAGAATTTTGAGTTGCATGGAAAATGAAAGTTTAAAACATTTTTGAAATTTGTACGTGAAACAATTTTTTTTCAATTTGCATAAAAACCAAAAATATTTATATAATTTATATGGAAACCAAAAACAAAATTGTAAATTTCATGAAAACCCAAAATAAATTTTTTAAATTGCACCAAAGTCAATAAAGATTTTGTAATTTGCATAGAAGCTGAAAAAGTTTTCACAATTTGCATAACTTATGAAAAAGTAACACGTGTTTACATAATTCATGAAAAGCAAAATGATTTTTGAAAATTATGAGGAATGCTAGTAGCTTTTTGCACAATATTTTCAAATTTATTTTTAAATAGTTTGAGAATAAAATCAAAATAGCTATAAATTTTTAATTAATCAATTTTTTACTAATTAATCAATATTTTTTATTTCTTCAATATTTTTACATTTTCAAATGAAATTGAAAAGAATTTAGTCATTTATTAAAAATTGAATTTTCCACTAGTTTTTCATTATTTTTAAAATCTGTGACAGTAGATGACTCCAACTAGGATTTTGAACTACAAGGAATGAAAAGAACTTGAATTCTCTAGTTTCGTAGGTTGGTGGTTTATCCATTGTGCAATGCAGTCTTTAGTAGCAACTTCGATGGATTTGAAAAATCTTTGAATTTTTGAAATTTGATAAAGGGATGGGTCCTTAAGCCATCAAAAAGCTTTCACATTTTAAATATAGTGTATGCTAGGATTAGGTACTCATCCTAATAGGTGATTTCACATATTAAAAAAGATGGTATATGTGAGGGCATTTTTAATTGTGTTTTTACAAAAACTAAAATGCAAAGAGAGAAGTGTTTTTCTTACACTTGTATATCTAGATCTAAAAAAATGACATCCAGTTCTTCCATCTCAATCATATGATAAAGGAGCATGCATTATCTTTCTAGATCACCTATTCACTTGAAAACTTGCATGCCTTGATTTGACCAACTAATAGCCAGTTCATCCATCTCAATCATGTGAGAAATGAACATGCACTGTTAGTTCAAATAATATATTCACATGAAGAGATCCATAAAAAAATGTTCAATTTTTCACTCATAAAATTTGTGATTGCCCATGATGTTCCCAGATAGTGATCACAACAACAAAAATTAATAGGTAGGAAGACCAAATCATGGAAGAGGGGAAATAGACAAAATATTGATCATAACAAAGGAAATATATTACTCAAACTTGTAAAAAAAGAAATATTATAGTTGTAAAAACATCATGATGCCTTGGTTGACTAAGGAAAATTAAAAAAATTCTCAAAATACACTACCTTTTACCTCAAATCTACTCTTGTTCTTCAGGAGAAAACTCAAAAAAATTAAAATGAAAATTGCATTTGTCTAAAAATTTATCACGTCAATGCATCGCCTAGCTCAATCTTGGAAAATATTTTTGAATTTTTTCATATTTTGGTTTGGTTCTTATGGAAGAAATTAAAAATTCTTTAAATTGCCTACAATACCTTTAATGCGAGTTGCATGGTGTGATTGGTAGGAGAGAAGAAGAAAGAATTGAAAATTTTGGTAGATTTTTCCTTTTTTTCCATGAGTAAAACATTCTACCCTCATATAAAAATATTTTTTAAAAATCTCTATGAAATTGCATGACCAAAAATATGTTCTTTTTCTTCAATTTACTTATCTTTCATGAACTTAAAAAAAATTCTTCGTAGTAGTCTCTAGCTAAAACACTAATGGAAAATAAATTTTTAAAACATTTAAAATTTGTTAGAATGAACATGAAAATTGAAAAGATAAATTTGAAAGGAAGATGAACTTATTTTAAAACTACCTGAGGAAGCAATGGTATTTACATGATTAACATAAAAAAATTATGAGTTTGCATGTAGGCTTGAAAAAGAAGCTTTAATTTGCAATAGTAATTTGCACTAGAAAAATGCAATTTGCAAATTGAAAGTTTTCATTAACATGGATTTTATAAATTTAACTTGTATTTTCATGATTATGGGGAAGCATGATTTTCATTTGCATGACTTACAGAAATAAAATTTTGAGTTGCATGGAAAATGGAAGTTTAAAATGTTTTTTCAATTAGTATGAAGTTTTAAAACATTTTTTTAAATTTGCATGGGAAATGAAAACTCTTTTTCAATTTAAATAAAAACCAAAAAATAATTTCAATTTCCATAGAAACCAAAATCAAAATCACAAATTTCATGAAAACCCAAAACAAAAATTATAAATTGCACCAAATTCAAAAAAGATTTTGTAATTTGCATAGAAACTGAAAAAGTTTTTACAATTTGCACAACTTATGAAAAAGTACTGTGTGTTTTTAAAGCTCATAAAAATCAAAATGTTTTTTGAAAATTATGGGGAATACTAGTGGCTTTTTACATGAGAGGTTCAAACATGTTTTCAATCAGTTTGCGAATCAAAGTAAAATAGCTATAAATTTTTAATTAATTAATTAAATTTTTTGATATTTTAAATTTTTTATGTTTTCAAACAAAATTAAAAAAAATAGCCATTTATTGAAAACTAAGTTTTCCACCATTTTGTTGTTGTTTTTAAAATCCATGACAACATTTGGCTCTAACTGGGATTTTAAACTACAAGGTATGAAAAGAACTTGAATTCTTTGGTTTTGTAGGTCAGTGCTTTATCCATTGTGAAATAGAGTCTTCAACATCAACTTTGATGGATTTGAAAAATCTTAAAATTTATGATCTTCAAGAAAGGTATGGGTATTCAAGCCATTGAAAAGCTTTCACATGTCAAAGACAATGTATGCGAGGGTTAGGTACTCACTCTAACAGGTGCTTTCACATATCCAAAAAGATAGTGTATGTCAGGGAATTTTTAATTATGTGTTTTTACATCTAAAGAGAGAAGTGTTTTTCTTACACTTGTATATATAGATCTGACCAATTGATTGCTAGTTCACCCATCTCAATCATATGAGAAATGAACATACGCTACCAAGCTAAATCACCCATTCACTTGAAAACTTGCTTGCCCTGATCCAACCAACTAATAGCCAATTTACCCATCTTAATTGTATGAGAAATAAACATGAATTTTTTGGTTATATCATCTATTCACTTGAATATATCCATGAAAAACCTATTTAATCTATCACTCTTGCAAAACTTGTGGTCACCCATGGTGTTACTAGATAGAGATCATGACAAAAAAAATGTGTAGGTAGGAATACCAAAGGATAGAGGAGGGTAAATAGATGGACTATTAAATTTATTAAAAAAAACATGCACACCAAAATAAAAACAAAGAAATAACACAACCAAAATTGTATTCACATATGTACAAAAGAGGGCCACCTGGTTCTTACTAGAAAAAATGTTTCAAATATTGCCCATTAAAGGGTAGTGTTAGATGAGTTCTATCATGATTTACCAGGTAAAAATTATTGTTATAATAAAAGTGTTTGATGTTGAATGGTACCATCCAAAGTGAATAAAACTTCTCATGAATCCCTTTTGGCTCTCTATGACTATCCCAAAGTAACACCAGATTCCCTACTTAGAATTCTCTTTTTGTAGCCATTTCTTCAAATATAACTTTGACACAAGCTTAATGCTCTATGGACCTATCAACCACTTGTATCCTTTTTTCTTCCAATTATTTTAGATAGAATATTCTCATCTAATGATATTTACAAATTTGGATTCTCAACTACTCTGGATAATTGTAGGGTAGGTGACTCAAGAGTTATACGAATCACAACATCTATTCCATATAATAATTAGAATGGAGACATACCAATATCATTTTTTAGAGTTATAAAATCTACCCAAAGAGCATCATATACCTTTCTATGCCATTTTTTATTCTTGTCTATTACCTTGCACATGATTGTAAATAAATTTTTGTTTCTTGATTCATCTTGACCATTACCTTGTGGATGATAGTTTGATGAATGAGATATATAAATTTTGTATTCTTATAAAAATTCAATCATCTCTGAAGAAGAAAATTTAGAGGCGTTATCTATAACAATTTTCTATGAGATTCCATATCGTACCAAGATATTTTTTTTATGAGGTTGCAAACAACTTTTAAAGTTGATTATTTTACAGGAATCAGTTATAACCACTTAGTTAAGTAATATATTGTTGTGAGAACATGAGTATGACCTATGCTCAAATGAGGGTTCAATGTCCTAATGAACTCCAATCCCCATTACTTAAAAGGTTATTCAACTATTAATAATTGAAGAGGAACTACTGTTAACCTAGGTTTACCTAGAAACTACTGATACACCTCATACTTTCTCACCCATTCATATGAATCTTTTAAAAGAGTTGGCCAAAAATAATGGGCTCTATGTAATTTATATGTTTTTACCCTAGTAGAAAAGTTCCCTCCACAAGCTTGATCATGAAAATCTTACAATATTTTTTTTGCTATTCTTTATCCATGCATCTTAAGAAAAAGCCATCATTGCTTTTCTTGAGAAGAGTACCATCTCATATGATATACTTATTATCCTTTAGTTTGATCATTATACATTGTTTAACATCTAAGTGTGAATAATATTCTCCATATGTCAGGTAGAAATCAATGATAGAAAACCATTCATTAGTAGAACTAACAAACAATACCAAAGGAATCTCTTGATCATCTTATTCACCTAAAACTATCAAAGATTATGATTGATTATCTCCTTGTTCTACCATGAGTTGACATAGTCTTTTTTCTGAAACTATTTTCATAGGTTTTATTTGTATATAGTAATATTACACTTTAGTTATCCAGAACCCTCATTTAAAACCATGTTATTATTCATTTAGAATAGATTTGACTATTGTACTTGGTATCATTACCACATAATGTGAATGCAATATGTAATAACTAAATTTCTTGACTACAATCATGATTGCATAAGTGTGCTTTTCCTCAAGATAATATTTCAATTTATAATCTTTGAGATTACAACTCATGAAGGAATTTAGGGATTTGATAGCCTCATTATTTTTTTAAATCAAAACTATTGAGTGTATGTTTTAAAGTGTAGCAATAAATAATGAATTATTTATTCAAATCAAGAAATACCAATGTCAGAGCATGAGTAATAGTAGTCTTTATCTTTGAAATTGCCTTTTTACCTTCATTTTTTCACTTGAAATAAGGTTTTCCTTTCATCATGCCTATAATATGTCTGGTGAGATCAACAAAATCAAGAATGAATCTTCTCAAAAAGTTCACTTTTCAAAAGAAGTAATGTACTCTTGGTTTATTGGTAGGCAAGGAAAGTTTTTAAATTTCCTAAACTCTTTTTGGATCAATCCTTATTCCTTATTTAAAAATAATATGACCTAGGATTTTACCTTTAGTCACTCCAAAGATAGATTTCTTAGGGTTAAGATAAATTCCATTTAAATGAAACTTTTCAAATATTTTCTATAAATGTGTGTAATTATCTTATCACTTTTTTTAGAAAACTATCAAGTCATTAAGATACACTAAAATGATTTTATTATTTAATTATCTAAACTCCAAATCCATTTCCCTCTGAAAATTAACTCCTACATTAATCAATCTAAATGGCATTTGTCTATATGTAAAAGTGCCCCAAGGTGTTGTGAAAGCCATTTTATGTTAATCTTCCATATTAAACTTGATCTAATTATATCCTAATAAACCATCATGAATCAAAAGTATTTTAACACCTGTTACCACTTGGAAAAATTGATCCATGAATGTCATTGAATAATTATATTTTAGGGATGCTTAGTTAAGGTTCCTAAAAACAAAACATATTTTGATCTCACCATTATTCTTATGAATTTGTACTATGTTAGCTATCTAATTTGAATGGTGGATAGGGAAAATAATTCAAGCATCAAACATCTTTTGCACTTAGACAAGAGTTATTCCTACAATTTAAGGATTGTATTGTATTAGTTTCTATCTTAAAGCTTTTGTATCAAGATTTAGAGGAACTATATGTTTCATCTCTTTGGGATGAAAATACTTAAGGTCTACATATGAATACACAAGTATATCAATATACTTATGAAGAAAGCTAAAAAACTTCTATTTTTCTTCAGGTGAGTAACATTTTCCAATATTGACAAACCTATGATGTTATTATGAACCATTGTTTACTTTTTCATAGTCATCAGAATCAAGAATTCTTTTTTGCATTTTAATTTTTACAAATTTATCATGTTTATCAAATATTTATTATAAAGAGACCAGGCCTTTAGTAATTTTGTTTCCTTTTAACTTGATAACACCATCTTCATCTTGTTCATCTATGATTTCCTTTTTTAATGTATGAAATGAAGATTCTTTATATAAGGAATCACTACCTTCAAAGTAAAAATTTTAAAAATGTTTTCTTTCTCAAGAAAAGAGATGATTTGTTGATCATCATTGAAAAATTACCAATTATCTACATTGTGTATGACACTTAGCCTATATATTAGTTCAATCATGTATTTTTCTATATTAATATCTTCATGGGGAATTATCAAAGAAGTTGATATTACCAAAGCATCATCTTTAGATTTATGTTCTCGAGGTATTATATTAATAGAGAAAGCATCAAAGATTTCAATGTTATCCTAGAATTTATTCTTATAATGTATTAAATGATCATTTTTCACCTGGTATTAAACTTTTACCTATTTTAAAATGAGTTTAGCATCACATAAAACTTTCAAATTCTCGATTCCCATCTCGTCTACTACTTGTAAACCCAACAAAAGTGCTTTCTATCTAGTTGTATTGTTAGTAAAATTAAACTACAACTTATAGCAAAAAGGAAAATGTTTCGTAAAAGGAGATATTAACATTAATCCTACACCTAAACCTATTGACAAATAACTACCATCAAATTCCAATATCTAAATGTCATTCAAATATGATTATATGATTTATGGTAGCTTTACAATTGTCTCTATCATTAGAAGATAGTTACCAAGTATTGCATCTTCATACAAAATATCAGCTCTAGGATCATCAACCTTTTGGACTATGTATTTATTTTTCAATTCAAGATCTAGACATTGTTTGAATATTTTGACTAGAATCATAGTATGTGATAAATCCAATTAGATTTTGCCTCTCAATTCTTTTAAAAATTTTATATACAAAAGAATGTCATAACATGATGGAATATCTATGAAAAAAGTATTCATTTCGATTCCCTTTTGGGGGAGAGACACCAAATCCACTTGTGCATCCTTAATCTATCCAATGAGAGGAATTTGTTTTGCCTCCATAGAATAACAATTCCCAAAGGTCTTAGTGCAAGTTAGACCAATAGCATGAGCAACTTTAGTAGGTATGAAATTTTCTAAGGCTCATGTGTCAATAATGCAATTACTGACTTTACATCCCTTGAATAATAGGAAAATGTAGAAAGCATCAACATTATTGGATTTATAAGTGGTTATGACCATAGAGTTAACCAGATTGAAAGCAATAGTGTTAGTTATGATTCCTTTGAAATTGACCTTTTTAGTATTTAGATTTTTACCTTTGATGAAATTAACTAACCTATCTAACTAATCTAGATATTCTCTCAAGCATTCATCTTGTCACATTTAAATCTTAGTTTTGTTGACAAGATCAATTATGCAAAAAATAGGTAAATTTCCAGAAGGGATCTCAATAGGTTGAGAAATATTGACATTTCATGAACTACCTATCAGTGGTTGATTTATTTTTATTTGCACTGGAGGGTTAGTTCCTTATGGGAGGATAACCTTTGGAGTATATTCCTGTGAATCAATGGACTAGTTTTTCTAATTCTAAGTTCTAGTGAAAACTTTCAAGGATTAACTATTCATATCCCTGACACACTCTTCATAGTTATCTTCATCTGAATTATATTTTATGAACATGTTTATGGAGTCACCACCAGGTTCTTCCATTTAAAATTATTGAAGTTTTATATTTTTTGATTCATTTTCTTCTTCAACTTCTTCACATCCAAATATTTATTTAATTTTTAAGACTGTGTTCACTAGTGCATTAGTGTTTTTCTAAGTAGGGGCCTCAAGTGTTAGTTTTAGTTGAGGAGCTTGTAGTCTATGATGTTCTCTTTAAAAATTAATGTGGTTCTTTCTTGGAATATCTTAGTATAGAGTTGTAATGGCCTTCTGAGGTTTTTTTAGGGTTGTTATATCATTAGCCATTTTATACAAGAGTTGTTCTTTTGAATATTGTCCTAAAATTTGAGCCCTATTTTTTGAAGGATCTTTTTTAAATTTTCTAGACATGATCATGTTGTCTTCAATATTGATAGCCAATTTTGGGATGCTTCCAAATTTTATACCCTATCTCTTCTTAATTGATAACTTACTTTAACTAACTAAGAGTTGATAAATAAGTTTTTTTTTTATTTTTGTTTATAGTTCATGTAGTAGTTGGTTCTTATTTAGAAACCTATTGAATTTGGAGACAAAATCTCTCATTAGCTCATAGACTTGTTATTTCATTTGTGTAAGTTGAGAAAGTAAAGCATGGGCATCTTCAGTTGGTTTAAATTTGTACTCAAATTTAGTTTTCATGGTATTCTATTTAGTAATAGATCCTAGATTATGATGGTAAAACTAGTCTATATCCCTATCATGTAGTATTTCAATGAATATCTTGATGACAACATCTTCATGTTTGATGCCTAAAATGCCACATGTAACATTAAAAGTTATAAAGTGTTTATTTGGATGTTTTTTTCCATATCCATGAAATATTTGAAAGTTATTTCTTAACCCTTTTGGAAGGTCATGTAAATTATCCAAGATCTAATGGACTAATCACATTTCTCCATGGTAATGCCATAATTTGAAAAATTACTTGTATGGAAATAATGGTTCTTGATAAGACAAGAGCTTGACTTGTCAAAGTTCATATTTTAGGTTTCATATTTTTATTAGAGGTCAAGGGAAGACTAGTTGTTCTTTTGACATTTCTCTGATGTCCAAGACTCAACTTGAAGTTAGAATATTCTTATAACTGATAAAGAGGGTCAACTTCACCTTTTGACTTAATAGCTCTAGTGAATCTCTTTTATGTTAGTGTGGAAGAAATTTACTAGTTTTGAGGTGTAGGTAAGAGTTGAAGAGATATATGAGCTGGCCTTCTTTATTGTATTAGTACTTTTTCCCTCTATGCTAAAACTAATCGATCTTCTTCTTCTTCTAAGATTCCAACTACTCTATGAAAATGTGTCAAACTCATCCTATTATCCCAAGTGAAATTTCTCAAATCTAAGGAAATACCCTCTTGATTTTGTGTTATACAATCGAGGTTAGGTTGAAGAACTGGAGCTTTAGGTGCCTGAATTATCATGAGAATAAACTCTAGTTGTAAAAAGTCTTTGACTAGATATACAAACTACTCTTCATGTTTGTCTCCTCACTTATATTCTTAAAGTAATATCAAAATTTCTCAAGGCAATAGAAGCATGTGTTTCTTCATATCTAGTTCTACCCTAATGGTATATAATTGAGCATTGATTTATATATTGTTAGAAAAAGACAATCAAAAGATTAAAAATAGATATTCCTTTGAAGCTTCATCCTAATTCAAACTAGGTTGATGATTTTGGATTCTAAAGGCCTAAAATGGTTATATCTGAGTTTACTAATTCTAGGGTACTAGATGAACTCTATGGGATTCTCTTCATGCATGGATTATTTATGCTATTTTGGCATGTTCTAATTATTGATTTAGTATATTTACGATAACTTGAAATTGCATTATGGAGATTTCATCAGAATCCCAAAAGATTTTTCTAAGGTTTAGCACAATATCAAATTGAGTAGATTGTTCCAAGTCTAACTCAAGCTATTGGAGTGGTTCTTGAGATGATGGTAGAGTCATATGGACCAATATAATAAGGGCGGCATGAAATTAGTAAAAGTGTGCCCCACAGTGGGTACCAAAAATTATTTGGCATGAATAGTTTTTAGGAGGACAAATCAATGACTTCGTATCAACAACATGGGGAATAAATTCCCTCTCTTATTAACATGTGTAGCTACCTTTATTGAAATCCAAAATAGGAAAGCAAGAAATATTTACAAACAAAGGAATGTAAATCATGGGGTAGTACTTTCAACTTAATATTATTAAAAGGATTTTGTATAAAGGGAGAGAGAGAGGATAAATTTTAAGCAACAAACTCATCAAGTTATAAATTGAGACTAGATGAAAGTGTTGAGGGAAATTTTGACTTTCAAAAGAGGAAAATCTCTCTCATTCAATGGGTTAAAAAGACATAATCATATCCTTAGGGATATGAAACATTAACTAGAATAATATTTAACTCTAATAATACAAACTAATAACCTTCTATTTTTTCTAATACAAACAACTTTGAATTTGTCTCTATTCCCACTGATATTTTCACATGTATTGTAAATATTAATTACAACTTTAGATAGAAAATTGTAATCTAATTTCCTATTCTCAATAGTTTGAAATTTATAACAATAGAAATGAAAATCAGATATATTGAATTACGTAAAAGACATAATTTAGAATATATTACTAATGTAAAGTTTAGAAACACATCTATGTATTGATTCTAAAAAGTACAATGACTAATCTCATTTTACAATGCTTTGCCAAAAATTATATCTATTTTGAACCCTTATTATGAATCCCTAACTTCTATTTATGGGATGAAATGGGTGGTCATGGTGTAAAATATCCTATTTTTCCTTTTTATAGAATTACAAAAACACTAATGGGAAATTAGAACTTGAAATGGTGCAAAAGATTTTTTAAGCATTTAACACCATTTGAGAAAATAATTGGGGTTTTCTCACTGCATGAAAAAGAACATCATCAACTTGTAGAACTTGAAAAATCAATTTGGTAAAATTACAAAGATAATTTACATAATTACAATGTACATTTACAAGGGGTAGAAGAGTGAAACAACACAAGTTAGGTGCAAAGAAACAAGAGAAGAGAATGTAGAAACACTGAAAGTAATTATTCATTCTTCTTTTTATTGTATTGACAATTATTTCAATTTTAAGAAGTCATAAAATATCTAAAGAGATACCCTGATCAAGTCTTCATTAGGTCCATCTATGTACCTATAGGAAATATCTACTGAGTAGTCTAACTCTTTCATTTCCTAAAGCTTGTCTTGGAGACTATTTATTTTCATATCCAAATTATCCACACATACATGGAATTTTGACAACTAAAAAATTTATTCATAACCAAATATAGATGTAGGATTATAAATGTTTTGAATTCATTCTTTGGATTCTCTAATTATGGTCTCAATTGAAATTAGATTTTCCTCTTGATCCTTATCATTGACAAAATAAAAATCCAACTTCTTGACTTCTGTGTCGATTTCCATCATTGTGTCACTTCCAAGCGACATTACATCATTGAATTTATGAAAAAACTCTTGAAGGGATTAGATTCTAAATGTAGTGGACCAAAAAAAAATTAATCTGATAGACAATTTTATCCTTATTTATTAATCCTTTCTCAACAAGATCAATAGAAGTAAATTTAGAAAATTTGACCAACCTAAGAATGAGTTCCTCCTAATTTTTTTTCTCTTGAGCATATACATTTTTTTTTTGTTTTTAGTAGTTCATATTATGATTTAATTTTAGATAATATCATTGTGGTAGTGATAATTTTGAGGCCCCTTGATCAAATAATTTTTTAATCCAATCTTTCATTGCATTACCCATTTGGCCTACCTCTCTCACTTTTTCTAGTGTCTCAACATGAAGACTCAATGAAGTGATAAGTAGGTATTATTGAGTTCAATTGTTCCACCTTATCTTTCAGTTCATCTTTTGTCACCTTGTCTTTGTCCATTTTTTCAAAGATGGTGCCAATTGCCAACTCAACATCTCCTTTCATCCCTTTTTTGATTGATTTTCCCAAATAAACCCTAGATACCTAGTAATAATCAACCTTAAGTTTTTGCTTATCCATTTCAACATAGGAATGGACACTTACACATATTTTTATCCCTTTTCATCTATCACCATTCATGAAACTATCCTCACATTCTTTGGCCTTTTTGAGAAAGGAACTGTCAAGGTTCTCAAATCTATCTCTTCAGGTTCAACATTTTTTCTTGTTCTCTTCATTATTGTATACAACCAATCTGAAGTTGTCATGCTTGAGGAAAGTAATGGGATATAATTTTAAATAGGTCAAATAAGCCTGGATAAAGTTGAATAAGGTGTTTTATCAATTGTGGCACCTTGAAAATATGTTTCAATTTTCTCGTATGTACTAATTATATCAAAAATAATTCTTGAAGGAGTAATGGTCAACTCAATATTTGAGGGAAAAGATGACAAGATATGATTAACCTATTACAATGGGAAATTAGATGACATAGGGAACATTGTATCTTCTAAAGCTAAAAATTGTTAAGTTGTGTTTTCTACTAGTTCATGAGAAAATGGAACACTATCAACTAGAACCTCTTGAGGAATTGAAATTTTAGGAGAAGAATAAACATTTTCACCTAACCTTTTTACTTTTTAACTTGATAGTTTTACTTGGTTGAACATATGTTTGAGTAGCTTCAAGTTCATGATCTTCTTCTATCATGGGAGGTTATTTACTAGGTCCTACCTCATCTATATTTTTGGCTCATCTTATTGATTATAATAGCTAAAAAAAATTCATGAAGAGGTGAAGGGAAATCAACATTTACAACATCAACTCCTTTGACTTTCAATCACCTAAGAGTTATATCAAGTACAACTCTTGTCCTACTTCTAAGAGAAGTAGATTCCATTTTGTCTCAATGTATTATGGGCAATGGTTTTGTCGTAATGCCCTTTTTTTCAAAGATGGGGTCCTATGTGACCTCATCATCCACTAACTATTTTTTCACTTTCATTATGCCAAATTTGACTATTTGTCTCATTTTATACCATGAATAGTTTTTTTATTATCACTCATTTTTCATCTTTACAATCCATCAAATAGTCTTCAAAATGTTAACCATGTAGAAATGAAGATCCAAGATTGTGTTCAATTAGGCCCTTCTTATCAAATAAAAACCTACTTTCAAACATCCTAAGGTTATAATGAGACATGTATTGCTTAATTGTCTTAGCCTTCACTAGTAAAGGGTAAGTATACCTACCAATTGATATTGGAAATTTGATCCCTATTTTATATCAACTTATTAAGAAATTGTGTGTTTCAATAAGTTATCTCACCAATTCCATCAACACCCATTTGTCACTGACATATTGTGGGAGCATGTAAAGAACAAATTCATAACCACTGATTCTCAAATAAATAAAGTTTAAAAACTCTATGAACCAAGATCCCCATCTTGTTATTTATTTATTAGCCACAACTGATATTCTCATGTTTAAGAGTTCCTTTTCAAAAAAATGAATGACAAAATGAACAAAGAAATCATTTACTCGTTTGAATTGATGAGCATTTTCTTTCAATGCTACTGGGGATAGAGTTCATACACCACAAATTTCCTAAAATCACTCATTGTATATAGTCTATCAAAATACCTTTGACTTGATACATCATAAATAAGATACGAAGTCATATAGAATTTTGATGTGACTTTTACCTCTATGAGTTATTTGTGAATGGCATCATTGATCATATTCCCCCAATTGATGTATTTCTTATTTCTAAGGATGATCAAAATGAATCTATACATCCATGTCTGAAATTTCTTTTTCATTTGATTTCCCACTATCCTATGAAAAAATGTGATCATGTCACTTATCTCATCTTTGAAATCTGATCTTGTAAGATTTTTGGAATTTGAGTGGAGAAATGTTTCTTCCTTTGGTTAGGTACTAGTAGAAATAGTCTACCTGTATAAGAACATCCTTGAGAACTTAAAGCTAGCTAGAGTAGGTTTGAAGCCTAGGAGCACCACCATTCACACAGTGGTGTAAATAATTTTAGACACAAAGCACTTCATCAAAGACCATATAGGTAAAACCACACAAAAATCCACCAACAATGAGTTCACCATCAATGATGATGAGATGCTCTGAGTCATGTTTACCCTCCACCTCACCGATGATGTGGACTCCCAACCCAGCAATCCCCACCTACCACCTCCCCTAGACCTGGTCATCCTCCCTCCCCATGCCACCACAAGTGACCTCAAAATATAAGATGAAGTTGCCTTTAGAGACACATACCATGTCATGCATGGCTTCCATGTGGACTCAATCCCCGATCTATGTGGTGATGATGATGACGATGAAGACATCCTATTTGGGGCCATAGAGTCTGGTTCCATAGTTATCATACATGGAAATGGCATTAATGTGGACAATGATCTATACTATGAGGGTGGCAATGATGACTGGACCATTGATTGCCCATGTGGCATGTGTGCCAATAATGATGAGTGGATGATTGCTTGTGATATGTGCGAAGCGTGGTACCATACGTGTTATGGTGGAATATCTGACGTGGATGCCATTCCTCAGCTTTTTATCTATAATCATTATGGACTTAGCCTTTTCTAGTCTATGCTTTAAATTTTTTCATTTCATTTCTTTGTTGTTATGTGTTCTCTTTCATCATATTTTCCCTGCATCACATAGGGTAAAATTTATAGTTTGGCTTGTTTTTAATTCAGTGTTGGCTAGGTACCTACTGAACAAAAAAATAAGGTCTAGTGTGTTCCAAATTTTGGATTTAACATGGATAAAATGATCTTCATGGTTCAATAAAAATAGTTATTTATGTTATATTTTGAAAATTTGTTTTGAAGGATTTTACAATGCAGTCTCACATATGATTTTCATCTTCTACTTCTCTTTATTTGGGAAGTAAGTATGGACATTTTTTTGGTATGGATTTTACAATATAGTCAAACATATATTTTTCATCTTCCACTTCTTTTTGTTTGTAAAATAAGTATAAATATTATTTTCCAATATAAATTTTAGAATAAGTCTTATATATACTTTTCATCTTCCACTTCTCTTTGTTAATAAAATAAGTATAAATTCTCTTTTCGATATAAATTTTTCTATCTCTATTTCAACTGTTAGATTATGAGAGCTTAGCTTAAGTTCATAAATTATAATGACTTTTATAAATGAAAATTTTATCATGTAAATAATTTTTTTCAGTGTTGGAGGTAATTAGATTAATCTCATATTAGTAGAATCTCATTTTCTCATTTAAATCATGTCAAACATTTTTTATATTATCTTTTTCTCACTTAAATTATGTTAAACTTTTTATTTTATTTTTTTAATACCAAAGCTTGTATGATTATGGATTCTTCAAATAAATTTATCTTTTTAATTTTCCATTTTTAAAATGGATTTATCCTAACCTAATGCATAGTTATAAATGTAAATTGAATATATATGTTCAAGGCATGTATATATATGCAATTTACATTTAAAACTATATTGAGTTTTTCAATTTCAATAATAAAACACATTGTAAGGTCCAAAATTACAACACTCTTTTTATTAATTATAAAAACTTTTAAAAATATAAGATTTATCAGACCTTGTTGCTTCTCTAGTATTTAGAACATTCTTTATTTTTTTATGAAAGCTTTGTTGACTTGTTTATAACATGCCATACTATTTTCATCCGAAAAGCTTTGGGAGGACTCAGGGGTTAGATGCACAAAAAATTCACAATATAGAAGGTGAAAAATGTCATCAATTTTCTCAGGATCAAAACTCACTATCAACTCCCCCTAGGGGTCTCTTACCTCCCTTATCTCTGAGTTATAATTATTTTCCACAATTAAAACTAACTTAGGAGATTATAATGGCATTAGGAACATTGTTGCCTATGCCAAGCCACTATCATAAATACTTTGAACAAAATTGATCATATGTACTACATTTATTCTCTCCCAAAACTTGTACAAGTTAATATGGCATAGATCAATGTTAGTGATATTTCCAATGTTGGAATTTAGTGGTAAAGGAAGTATCACACCTTGAGATTGATACTTCATGATGTATTTATCTTCTAGTGTATGTTTTATATCCCTAAGGATATGATTTTATCTTTTCTACCCATTGAATGAGAGAGGTTTTTCTCTTCTAAAATTCAAAATTTCTCTCAACACTTTTTTCTAGTCTTAGTTTCTAACTTGATGAGTTTGTTGCTTAAAATTTCTCCTCTCTCTCTCTTTCTTTTGCTATAAATATTCATTTCTAAAAATTCATTTTCATACTTTCAAGTTAAAATTACTACCCCATGACTTACAATCCTTTGTTTATAAATATGTCTTGCTTTCCTATTTTGGCTTTCAATAAAGGTAGCTTCCCCTGCTAGTAAGAGAGGGACTTTGTTTCCCATGCTATTGATGCAAAGTCACCAATTTGTCCTCCTAAGAAATTTTCATGTTGTTAAGGTCAACATACCCCCATTTCTAAAAATAGGGACCCTTGTGTCAAATTATGTAAATTTTGACCTTAAAATTCACTTGATAAGAGTGTCACTATCATGTTTGCATAATATATTTATTTTAATAATATCCACACCTGGTATGGTTATCATTGTTAGGCCTAATTATGGTGTAATCTTGTGAAAAAATTCTAACATTAGATCTCTATGTTTTAGATTATAGGTTTGATGGAGCCCTCTTTGAAGGTACTATGTCTAGATTTTGTAGTTTAATGTCAATTTGGTCTTTTACTAGCCTTTGATTTGTTAAAAGTCAATTTGAATTCATCCTTGGTTTAAACTCAATTTGGTGGGAACATTTTATGTGGGGGAACTTTAAATATGCCATGGTATTAGTTTAATTTTTATACTAAGGCTTAGTCATGTTTATTAACACAACCAAACCTTAGTCTAATAATCCATACTTGGTCCCTCTTTGGTCTTATGATCCCCTAGTCTATGCTATTATTGGCATGGTATAACTAATGAAAGGTCCCTTGTAATATCCTAGACTTAGCCTATATTTTTAATTAAATTTATATAATGAAAACCTTAGGCTAAAATATCTATGTTAGGTCATTTATATTTCATGGGTCAAAATTTATGCAAGTGCTCTTTTATATATTTTAAGCCTTGGTCCGAATCATATTTAATAATACAACTCAAACCTTAGGCTAGAATTTTTATGCAAGGTCCTTTATATTAATTTATGATTTTTATTTATGCCTACATATCTAATTAAGTAACAGAATTGGTTGAAAATTCAAAGGAAATATTGAGCTCTATCAGGGTGACAAGTGTCACCATCATATGAACCTGGTATAAAGATCCAACGACTCATGGGCCCTTTCCTAGAGTAAATAAGTCAAGAAAACATGAGCCCCAAATAGTTGCCAAGTGGCACATGCATGAGCACATTTTTTAACATTATCTTAGAATTAGGTTTTATTTATATACATATAAAACCTTAGGATTTAAATTGTCCTATGATCTTTTTTGAGACCTTGGTCTAAAGTTATATATATATATATATATATATATATAATATATATATATATATATATATATATATATATATATATATATATATATATATATATATATATATATATATATATATATATATATATATATATGCTAAGTCCTTTTTTCATTTATTATTGTAGAGTAGAGTGAACCAGGAAAAGGCAAGTTTCAAGCTCATAGGGAGGTAAGTTAATTTGAATATCACATGGACATCTTTAAAATTTGTATGAATGTCAAAATTAATATCAAATACAAAAAATTAGTGGTTTAAATTATGATGGTCACAAAGACATCATTCACATTCATGAATATATCATGGTTTTTTCTCACTTGCTTGGTCTAATTTCTAGATTTGAATGGTTCTTATAAATTCTTGGTGTGCATCTTTAATTTTAGAATTTTTAACTTGTGCCCATGCTAGATTGATTTAAAGGTATTAAGATCATTTAATTTTATTTTTCCTTCTTGCATTTGGGATAATGTTGTTTGCTTACAGGTGTAAAATCTTTAAAGTGAACCTAGTTCTTATTTGAATTATTTACACCTTTAGAATCTTTCCTAATGTGTGATAGGATTTCATCTTATGTTAATTCATGTTATACATTAGTTAAGTGCATGCCTAGATGAATTCTAAACTTTGTCATGATGTTTGGAATGAAGATCAACAACATTTCTTCTCTACCCTACCCTTCCTTTTCTTTTTTTACTAGATCACTTTAGTTTAGATTCATTGAAAATATTCATCTTTGATCATCTCTTAGATTAGTTGTTGATCTTAATTCATTATCCTTAGCATATAATACTTCATATTTTATATAGATCTACTATTTGGTCATGGTGGCTCCCAACCACCAACGAATATAAATATTGTGAAATAGTCCGCTTATTTTGCATCTATTCCATATAATATAATAGGATTATCACAACCTACAACTCATGCATTATGTTATTAAGAATTTTAAAATGAGAAGTGTTAATTAAACACTCAGGGCACCTATGGTACATATTCAGGAATCAACAAGAGGAGCATCACTAGCACTAGAAGGAGGGCCTTAGCTAGATCTTTATGAATTTATAGAATATTTTCTAATTTTGGTGTGTTTTGATCAAATGTTGGTGTATTCTCCACATATTTTATCAGATGTGTAAATATCATTAATATTTATGGTTTTAGACCAATATTTGGTCATCTTTTATCCAAAGATTGATATTCTTTTAAGATCTATGGATATTCATGTAAAGGTAGTTCAAGCTTTGTGTATTTCTCATGTTTAAGGTTAGTAATAGTTGTTTTGTTCAAATATTGATTGGATATTTGTAAATTTTAGTTAATATAAGATTAGAGGTGTAAATATCCCTCTCATTAATCATCTTTATAGA
This sequence comes from Torreya grandis, assembly GCA_037957365.1. Taxonomy (NCBI): domain Eukaryota; kingdom Viridiplantae; phylum Streptophyta; class Pinopsida; order Cupressales; family Taxaceae; genus Torreya; species Torreya grandis. Next base: position 452,648 of record JARHVA010004080.1, on the reverse strand, counting down.
TTTAATTTTGAGATTATTAAGTTAAAAATAGTCATGTTTTACATGTATTTGTGAAAAATTAGTTTAACATGCAAACTTAATCATTATTCTTTGAAAAGATTAGTTTGATGCATCATATTTTAAATAGTTTTCAAAAAACACAAACTTGAAATTCTAAAAGTAAGATCTTCATCAAGGTATGGCATGGTTAGTTGAATCTTCTATCAATGTTCCTGGCCAAGTACATGATCTTATTTGAAATCCTGAAAGGTATTTGCCTTCCTTCAATCCTAATAATGTTATCATAGTTGAAGAACATGTTAAAAGCCTTAAGTCTACTTTAATACTCTTACATTTTGATCATGAATATGTATCATGTATATTTTTTCCATTTACTTTCAAAGATGATGCATATGAATGGTTCATTAACCTTATAGGGAATTACATAGCTAGTTGGGATGATTTCATCAAAAAATTTATTGATCAATTTGGTAAAATCATTAGTCCATGTATTCTATATCAGTATTTCACCACTATTAAGAGAGATTATAGTGAGACCATTAGAGACTTTAATGATAGATTCCATAATATGTTTATTAAAACCATAACCCCTTATAGACCTGATGAGTCTTTAACCTTAGAGATTTACAAGGATGCTCTAGATCCCATGACTTCTATGTTTGTTAAAAAGTCTATTAGAGCTATAAACACCTTAACATTGGCTTATACTAAAGCTATAATAATCAATTATAAAATGCATCCACGAGGTCAAATGGAATATTAAATCCCTAATCCCAATAAAAATATACCTATTCTGAATCGACATCTAATATAGAACCAATTACTATTGAGTCATCCATATCTTGCCCAAAACCTAGGGTGCCTAAATATAGTGTAATATTGTGAAAAATTACTAACATTGGATCTTTTTTCTTCAGATTATATATTTAATGGAGCCATCCTTGAATGGACTATGTATAGATTTTGTGTTTTAATATCAATTTGGTCATTTACTATCCTTTGATCTATTAAAAGTCTATTTGAATTCATGCTTAATATCCTTGGTTTAAACTCAATTTGGTGGGAATGTTTTATGCAAGATAACTTTAAATATTCCATAGGCTTAGTTTAATTTGTATACTAAGGTTAGTCATGTTTATTAACATGACCAAACCTTAGTCTAATAATCCATGCTTCATTCTTTTTTTGTCTTGTGATCCCCTGGTCTATTTTATTATTGTCATGGTCTAACTAATGCAAGGTCCCCTATAATATCCTTGACTTAGCCTAAAGTTCTAATTGAATTTATAAAACGAACCTTAGGCTAAAACCTTTATGTTAGGTCATTTATGTTTCATGGGTTAAAATTTATGTAGGAGCTCTTTTATATATTATAAGCCTTGGTCCTAATCATCTTTAATAATACAACTCAGACCTTAGGGTAGAATTTTTATGCAAGGTCCTTTATATTAACTTATGACTTTTATTTATGCAAATAAATCCAATGAACCATGTTAACTTTGGCTCAATTGATCCAATGAAGTGAGAGTAATGGTTAAAAATTCAAATGACCTGTTGAGCTCTATAAGGGTGATAAGTATCACCATCATAGGAACCTGGTATAAAGATCTAATGACTCATGGGCCCTTCCCTAAAGTTAATAATTCAAGAGCATAGGAGCCCTAAGAAGTTGTCAAGTGGCACTTCCATGAACACCTTTATTAACATTAGCTTAGACTTTAGTTTATTTTTTTATGTATAAAACCTTAGGATTTAAATTATGTCCTTATATCTTTTTTGAGACCCTGGTCTAAAGTTATATATATGCTAAGTATTATTTTCATTTATGATTACAGAGTAGAGTGAACTAGGAAAAGACAAGTTTCAAGCTTGTAGAGAGTTAAGTCGATTTGAAAATCGCATGGACATCTTTGACATTCACATGAATGTCAAAATGAAGATCATAGATAACTCATTAGTGATTTAAATTTTGATGGTCACATGGACATCATTTGACATTTGTGAGGACATAATTAATGGTCATGTGAACATTAAAATTAAAATAAATAATAAAATGATAGGGGATTAAATTGTGATGATCACATGGAAGTCATTGACGGTCATGAAGATGTCATTGATGACCACGTGAACATAAAATTTAATCTTATAAATTAGTTATTTTTAATCAAATATTGATGGGCCTAGGCATATCAAAGGTTAAAGTTGATCTATATATTTGATTTGATGGTGCAAGATCGACAAAGACTTTTTAAAAGAATGAGGATGTGATAAGTGTCAATCTTATAGGAGTCAATGATTGAAAGCACTAAGATCTACAAACTGCATTGATTCATGCAAAATTGATCTGATGGTATGATTAAAAAAGGATTTTTAAAAGGCAATGATCATTTTTTTAACATTAATGATCAAAAAGGCCATGGAGATGCCACAATAGAGCCACATAATCTAGAATAGTTAGTATAAGATATTTTGAAGATCTATAAAAAGGAAAAATATAGATGCATGATCTGAGGCATAATTCTCACTTAAGTTTGAATGGTTTCCACCATTAAATCACTGATGAAACCTTAAAAATAGCCCTAACATAGACAAAGCCATTATTCAACCATATCATTTCCCTAATCAAACCATAAGACTTGAATTACCACAAATGACAGCATAATTCAATCTATAATCAAAGTGTGATCCACTAATTAGAAATTTGATTTAAATTCATGGCCCTAATAGCTCAAAAAAGCATTTATCAGGAAGATGTGGAGCTCCACTTGATTTCATCATCTAGTGGGTCCCAAAGTTAGATGAAATATGAATATTCTTTTTTTGTAACTAGTATTGTATAATGTCTCTAAAACGAATATTGTTTTAGGCAAGTGTAATTGGTAACACATCTTACCTATAGATCAGACTATTAAAAAATATCATTTGTTATAGAAGGTGGTAGAAAGGACACTTGTCCTATACACATTTACCAATGCAATGGGAAACAACTGATTAACATACATGTAATAAGTTGTATATATAATTTAGTGTTGTCAATTATAAAAGGGGGAGTTATTAGAGCCAAAATTACTTTGTAAACTTGGATCAAAAAATACAAACAAGGAATTATACAAAGTTTTTCTAGCATCTATCTGTGTGTTTGCTATCATGGTTTCTATCTCACTTGTTTCGTCTAATTTCTAGATTTTAATGCTTCTTATGAATTATTGGTGTGAAATTTTAATTGTAAAGTCTTAAACTTTTGCCCATGCTAGGTCGACTGAAATTTCTTAGGTTCATTTCATTTTCTTTATCCTTATTGAATTTGGGATAATGTTGTTTGCTTGCAGGAGTAAAATCTTTAAGGTGAACCTGGGTTTTATTTGCATTATTTTCACCTTCCTTAAAATATTTCCTAATGTTTGATATGATTTGATCTTATGTTACTTCATGTTATACATTGGTTAAGTGCATGCCTAAATGAAATCTAAACTTTCGCATGATGTTTGGAATGAAGATCAACAACATTTCTTCTCTGCCCTACCCTTCCTTTTGCTTTTTTTATACCAGATCACTTTAGTTTAGCTTCATTGTAAATATTCATCTTAGGTCAGCTCTTAGATTAGTTCTTGATCATAAGTCATTGTCCTTAGCATATAATACTTCATATTTTATATAGATCTACTATTTATCCATGGTGGCTCCCAAACACCAACTAATATAAATATTTTAAAATAGTCCACTTTTTATGCCTCTACTGCATCAAAGATAATAGGATTATCAAAAATTTCAACTCATGCCTAGAGTTCTTAGGATTTCTAAAATGAAAAGTGTTTATTAAACACTCTGGGGACTTGTGGTACATATTTAGGAATCAACACATGCCCATACATACTTTGTTATTTTTTTAATCATTTTTTAGTTATAAAAAATACTTGCAATTTTTTTTAAATTATAATATATGGCTACATGAAATAACCCTATCAATAAGATTTGGTAATTTTCATAATTGGCCATTTTTTTGTCATTTTACTAGTTCAAAAAAATACATCAACACCATTTTGTGAATAAATTCACATCATGAAGTAAATTTTAATAAGAATAAAAAAATTCATAAAGATTCAAAATCTAAATAGAACAAAATGGTAATATATTTTAAATGGACATAGTTTTTAATCAAAAGATATGTTTACATGAAATCACCCTATTAACCATATTTGATAGTTTTTTTACTTATCCAAATAAATTTATTTCAAACTAGATAATGTAATTTAAATCTTGAAATGATTATTTAAAACTAAATAAGTCAATTTTACACTATTAACTCTTATTTATAGTTATAAAAACTAATATAAATCTATATAAGCTCATCCAAATTTAGAAGAAACACCATCTTAAGATTTTCTAGGGTGGATATTAGTTGTTTTAGTAAATAAAGCAATCAAATTTTATGAATAATTGCATGTTTTTTAATTTATTTTTTAGTTAGTTTTTTTAATAGGGATAGAATCATAAATATAATTAGTGTTTCATATGAATTATGTGTTAATGTCTTTGGTCCATATAATTTCATTAAAAATAATTTGTATTGAACCCCTTATTATTTAAAAATATTTTGATGACTATTTTTAGGATTAAATTTTTTTATATGGGTAAAAGTGGGGTTGAAATGATTCCATAACCTTTTACAAAACTATATAGATAAATCAAAACAACAATTAATAAAAAAATGTGAGCTAGGCCAGCCAAAATAATTGACTACATCACAAAAGAGACCCAATCAAAAATATTTTGTCCTCTTGTCCTCCTACTAGGATCTTCTAGAGTTTATTTAGCCTTCATTTTATTGGATTCAACTTACATGACAATTTCTCCAATGTTATTAATTTTCTTCATCTCACTAACATCCTCAAAATTTCCTTTAATTATCTATTTTTATTCTTCCATTCTCTTTAATTTGTTTTCCACTTTATAAATTTCTTCCTTTATCTGGTGAATGTCCTATACTAAGTTCCTTGCATCTTGAGTATCTTTCACCTTATCCATACTTTAATTTCCACCAAGATATGGATTTATTTCATATCATTATTCATTTTCTTATTTATGTGATTAATGTATATGCATAACATTTTTCAATTTTATCATTTATTGACACTTTTTCTTACAGTAACATTTTGATATTTAATCTCCCTAAGTTCACGCCTTAAAGGGTACACCAAGAAATAGGTGGTTAGGCCTTTGGTTATTTATGAGAGATTGTTTCTTATATATCATGTCTATATTCATTCTATTTTCTTCAGACTTGATCTCCTAAGTTATATCCTTCCATATAACAACCTATAGCTACATCAAGACCTATATTTCATACTACATCAGCCTAGTTTGATGTAAACTTTTAGGATTTATCCCTTCCATACTACATCAACCTGATTGATGAAATTTTAAATGTGTCAACATAAACTTTGAAAGTATATTGTCTTGGCTAATGTAGTTTGAGATCAGATAACCCATTTCAAACTAAATTGAGTTGGCTAATGGCATCAACTTAACTTTCAAGATGGATTAGGATCATTGATCACTAAAATTTCAAGTCATCTTTTCTTTCTAAGAGAGAGACATTGATTTAAATTTTTATTACTCAAGCTTATGTCATGGATCTACACTTGGAAGAGTTATTGTTTAGGATCTTATATTGATGGAAAGTTTGTATTTTTATGTATTGGATGCATTAGGAGGATTATTTTTATCCTATATCTTGATTAAACATTTGATATCCTTACAACCACAATAATCACTTGTAAAACACCATTGGCCAAGGGGGGATTGATTCTCAATAGGTCCTCTTCAAGATAAGTTTATTCTAACCCTATTTCTTTCATTTAGTAGATATAAGTTGCATAATTTCTTGGTTAATGAATATTTATCTCCTTATTTAAGTTTTCTCTACACATATACTTGGTGTGGATATAATATTTATTTAAATTTCCATCTATCCACTTTAGGTAGCCTAGGTCCACATTTTCCTACCATGGCTTCTTACCTTTTTCTATATGTTTTTAACCCTTCTTTATTATTACATTATTTATTTTCAACAATAGACTACTTAGAAAAATATATATATAGAGATTTATTTCATTGTATTATAGTTTTAAAGGCTTTGGAACCCTTTTCTCTGATATTGTGTTATGCCTGTGCTCCTCTTGTTAGGTTTAAAATTTCATTTGGTTGCATCCTAAATCATTAAGTATCTTTGGGATCTCTTTGATTAACATTATTTAATTTTTTATCTATCAAGATAAGATAGTTTCAAGTTGATTCTACCACATCACATACATTTTGGTGAACCTGACATGAAGCTTAACATTATTTTCACCTCTTCAATTAACTATATCAACTATATTGATATAGTTTTGTATCAATATTCATTTTATTAAACTACATAAAATAGGTCAACATAGATTTATAGATATTTTTATCCCTTGACCAATTATATCAAATATCTTAATACATTTTTGTCTCTACATGTTTTTTTAACAAACTTTGTGAATAACTTGATATAGTTTTGTTTTTGCCCTTTTTCCAAGTCAAATTATCAAAATAAATGATATATTTCTAACACAATCTTGACCTTTTTCTTTTCCATTTTTCCAAGTCAAATGTATCAAATATATTGATATAGTTCTAACACAATCTTGAATTTTTTCAGCTAACTATATTTTTAAGACACAATAAAGTTCTACCTTCAGTTTATTTCTAAAATTCTACATCAACCTAATCAATATAGTTTCATATTTATTTGAAAAATTGTGTGTGTACATATTGCATTGATTGGCTCGATATAGTTTTATATTATGTGCAACTAAATATACCAACATTGATATAATTCTATTTGTTCACATTTCAAACATAATTAAATACAATCTTTTTTTCACTTTACATCTTAATCAAGATTTTAATTTCAAGTTAGTTTCCTATTTATTTGAATTCATTGAAGTCCTCAAATTAGTTTTTTATATTGATTTTTGAACTTTATTTTATATTTATTTGGTTTTCCCTAGAAACTATTTTTATTACTTTTCAAACTAATTAGGTACTATTTTGAAGGCTACCTGGTGTTCTATTTATAGACATCATAGCATGAGGAACTTCCCCTAATACTCATATCCATAGTATATATATAAACTTGGAGTTTATTTTCCATGTACCTCATGGTATAAAAAAAATGCCTAAGATTTACTTTTTATTTAACCTTGGGAAGATAACCATCCATCTAATTTTATGGTGCACTAATAAGTGATCAACCCTATGAAGTTAAACTCAACTTAACCTTGAAATTGGATTTAGAGGGATATAGATCTAGTTCTACCTATGTATTTAGTGCTATAAAACATTAGGAAAACACTATTCAAGGGGAAATTAAGTATATATAAGAGCCTAAATTATCAAAAAAATCCTTTTAGTATATATACTTGATCTTGTTTTTGAAAAAATCGTTAGCAAAGGTAATTAGATTTTAATGTTTTGCTTGCCATTGTATGTTGTATTGCATATTTCATTAGCCAACATTGATACAAATTTATTTTATGTGTTGTACCTACATTAAATAATGTTATTATAATTACATGTGTGTGCAAATTACATCGATTAGTTTAATACAATTCCCTATATTTGCATTTTTTATTACATCAAATAGATTGATACCATTAATTTCCTTTTATCTTAATTTTTCTCAAATATAATTACATTGAATTGCTCAAAAAAATTTATTTTATATTATTTTATTTTTTATAGACTTCACTTCATTGAACATATCAATATATTTCTTTATTATCTATCTTTGAATATTCCTACCAGACTACATCATGTAGTCTGATATAGTCTGTATCCCATCCATCTACCTTGTAAATTATATTAAACTAATTGATACGGTTGTATTCTCCCTATTTTATTTTCTAACTGCATCAAGATAGATAATACAATTTATTTTATAAAGCTTAACTATATCAACCAACCTAGCTCTAATCTATGCATAGCTCTCACATAGTAAAATATGCTTCTCACTTATTTTTCATACCCATAGATCATACCTCCTAAATAATCATAAACATGTTTATAAATAAAGCTTGATTATATTCCTATGCATAAGTCCCACACTTTTTCATAGACTTTTACATTTAGATCACATTAGATTGTATCATGCACACATCATTATGCACCACCCAACTTGTAATTTGGTACTTGATTGCAAAATCATGCACCCACACTTGTGCTTGCTCACAAGTCTATGCACTATGCTCGTACCTTCTCACATATTTTCAAACTTCATCAAATTATTATTTCACTTGATTGTTAAACATGTGCACCAATTATACACATGTGATTTATCACATGTCTATGTACTATACTTGTACTTGATCATAATGTTGTGCACTTCATCACATTATTCCTACATCTATTGAAAGAAAACATTCATCACTTCTAATGCATCCACATATCATATTTATTTAAACATGTGGATTTTAAAGTGTTAATTTTTAGCTTAGAACCTATTAGACATTCAATTGGGTACTTAACCACCATCTACCAGATAGTTCAACTGATGTCCAGTGAGGAGGATGAAGCATCTATTAATCATATTCTTTGTAACAACCTAGTAGTATAACTACCTTTGTACCTACATGTTTATATGTAACATACAAATTATTTCTCAAAGGAGAGGGGATATGAACAAGAGACACAAACACTAGGTACATCAAAGGACATTTTACCCCTTATAATCACACAATCTTAACATCGATAGCTTACCTTATGCATCTACTTGATATAAATGCATTATTTCCATTATATATATCTTAATTTACATAGTCATAACACACCTATCTTTCCCCTGAGCATCTAATCTATATACATGCATTTTTGCACTCTCAATTTTAGGTAAATTAAAGGATGTGTTACCCTTATGATCATAAGATCCTGCTCTCCTAGCCTTTATGAAGACTTTTACAACTTGTAGAATTTGCATATTCTTTACATTTGAATAGAGGGTTCCCCATCTAAAAATTAGTCATATTATCCATTTAATGTGTTGTGTTTATTTTGGATAAATATTAAATTATGCATTTAACCAAATAGTCATAACTTATTTGTCCCCTACACACCTTGGTCATGGGCTCCATGGCGTAGATCATTAGTTTTAAAATGGTTAAACTCAACAAGTAATTGGTATCAAAGCATAATAATGTGTTTTCTATTGTTTCTCTATTTTAGTCATGGATAAAGTGATTAGAAAGGAAAATAAATCCTAGTTAGAAGTGTCTCTTTCAAAGTATCTATAAGAGAATGCATTCATATTTAAATATATCCAACATCTCCAACACTAGAATTAATTGTTTTAAGATGTTCTCCAAGTCAAGGATAATGGATCTATAAATATCATGGAGTATCTAGAAGAACTCATGAAAACAACATTAATCTAATAGAGCCTATCCACCATAGCCTTGTCAAAATTGAGGATAGATTCCTCCTTATCATGTAGAATCAATAGAAGGATTTATCCACCATGGAGAAATAACTTGAGTACCTTGAGGATAAGTATACCAAGTTACAAGCACTTGATTCTCCCATCATCAACACTTCACCATGCCTAGTCATGACCTATGATGTGGAGACAATGATAGATAAAGACCTTATGAGTCCTTATCATTCACCACCACCTGCATCATCAATAATCTTGTTTGAAAGTTTTGAGAATCACACCAAGGGAATTAATTCCAAGCTACTAAATCAAATAGGATATAAAGGATAAGGCCTAGGAAAAAATGGTCAAGGCATCATTTATCATCCCTAGGCATAGATGAGGCTATGAAACATGGGCCTTATGTACACTAATCATAAAATCATTAAATAAGATAGAATACACTTCTCACCATAGTCACATGTTGACATTTCATCCACATCACACTCTATGGATGATAGTGCAAGTGTTTCCACTTGTGCATCAAGTCTCTCACACTAGTAACTTGATGGAGTTTTGAAAGAATCTCATCCATTCTCTAACTCCAAGTCCTTTTTTTGATCTGCATAGGACATTCAATAGAAGCCTACACAATGATATCATAGAATATAATGTACATCTCCATGTTATTAAAATTATCAGTTGTGCTCCATACAAAAACATATTTAAGCACATGTAAAAACATCCATGTAGAAGAACCATAAAAAATAATGGCCATAATCCCAATCAAGGCACCAAAAACTTAGAACATGATCATATGAATAAAACCACATGACTTACCCATGCTAGTCATGAAGACACCCATACTAGAGCTACATATTACACTCTCCAGTTACCTATGACCATTGTCATCACAATGGTCATATAACTGATTAGTGTTGGGGTCTTCATCCTTTTTTTTTACAATGAAATAACCATTCCAAGTACACTTATTGGTTCTCAAAAAAAATTGTGCATAGGAATGTGCACTTATTGAAACTACATTGTGTCTAGATGGACCTTGATAGTTTGGAAAAAAATTATTCCTCTCTATAGTAGTCTTAAAAGTGCATATCTTACCACATTAGTAATTTAGTAGATAACAACACTTTATTTTATACATCTACATAGACACTAATTTATGCATAGTTCACCTTGTGTTATGCCTCATTACCATAAATAAGCTAGCTCCTGATGCTCCATCTATAATCTAATCTTACATATAGAGATTATTCACATATTTTAAGAAGGTAGCTTGAGTAAAATACACTCATATTTCTTATAATTAAGAACATAAGGATCATCCACTTCCTTCAGCATTCATATATTTCCATAATAAGTTATACACGTTGCTACCTAGAGTAGTAACACACCTCACAGTAACTTCAAGACTAGTTTATTCAATGGCACATTAATGCAATGGAGACCATTTATATTAAATAAAGGCTTAATGATATGTGTGAATATCTCACATATAAAAATATGCTTCTCACTTGTTTTTCCTACCCATAACTCATACCTCCTATGCAATCATATGCACACTTATACACAAAGATTTCTTACATTCCTATGCATAAGTCCCACACTTGCTCATAAAATTTAACATTTTTATTACACATGATTTTAGCATACACATCTCATTATTCACCACTTATCCAAAGTCTTGTGATCTCGCATAGACTCATTCACCCACACGTGTGCTTGCTCACAAGTCTATGCACTATGCCCATGCTCATTCACAGCTTTGTGTATTTTATCACACTATTCCTTTGCTTTTTCACCAAATATGTGCACCATTACTAAAATTTTACTTGATCAAAGGTATATACACTATTCTCATGATCATTTATAGCTTTTTGTACTTCACCATATAATTTTTACATATGCTCATTGAATAGATACATCAAGTCCAATACATCCATGTATTATCTTTATGCAGATGCATGGCTTGAAAAGTGGCACTTATCAACCTAAAACCTATCAGACATTAATTTAGATAGTTTTCCACCATGTACTAGGTAGTCCAACCAACATCCAATGATTAAAATAAATCATCTTGTAAATATATTATTTGTAATGAACTAATAGTTGTAATTGCCTTTATATTTACATGTTTATATGTAGCATATAGATTCTTTCTTAAAGGAGAGGGAATATGAATAAGATGTAGACATCAATCACATCATAAGACATGTTACCCCTTATGATCACATAGTAGTATTTATAGCTTTCCTTATTCATCTACTCAATATACATGAATTGTTTCCATTGTATATCTCTTGCATTAATTAGTCATAACATAGCTAGTTTACCCCCTAACATTTACCCTATATACATACATTGTTTCACTCTCTAGTCTAGGTAAAATAGAGGATGTGTTACCCTTATAATTATAGGATCCTAATTTCCTATCCTTTTTGAAGCTTTTTACACCTTGTAGCATTACCTTATTCTTTACATTTGAATAAAATTTACACCATCTACAAATTAGTCTTCCACTCCATTTAATGTGTAGTGTTTATTTTGGTTGAATATTACACTGTGCATTTAATCTGTATAGCCATAAATCAATTCTCCCCCACACACCTTGGTATTGGTCCCTAAGGTGCAGATGAAGATTATTTTATACCCTCACTTTCCATCATGCATTATAATTTTTTTATTCTGAATAGATAATGTCACAATATCTTATAGATTTGAGAAATTATAATAAAGCATCTAAGTATCACCTTCCTTATAATTCCATAGAAAAACAATATGTAATAAATATTCATGTGGCTAATAGAACTAGAAACCATGGTCCACCTCCACCTCTTGATCCACTTAACTATCCTCCACACATGTTTATTATAGACGATGAGATTAATCATGAGTATACTTACAAAATGATCATTTTCATTAATAAACATTTGATCATAAGGGCAAGGACCATAAAATTATTTATAACCTCATGATCAGACCTCACATAGGATTTCCTCCTTCACCTATACATATATTTTATATAGGATTTTGGGAAATTCAATACACAGCTTCCTCCCTTCCTTCTTCCTCCACCATGCCTAGTATTACTACTAATATGTTGGTTATTTCCTTTAGTAAGAATACTCAAAGTGCCCATGTTAACACTCACTATAATTCTAATTATAGTGTATCTCAATCTTCTTATTATATCCAAAAAAACACTTAATACTAATCAAATCTATTTTCAATCCATGAATCAAATACTTTCCAAACAAACAATGCCAATCAAATGATAAAATTGTATAATCATCTCTTGTAATTAAAAAAACATCCTCAAAAACCTCAATGGGGAGTGAAAAAATCTAATTTCCCCAACCAACCCTTATAGATGCACATGGTAATCTCATTTCACAACCCCCACTTATTAATAAAGTGATCATGCATATTCAAAATAAACCATTAGTTTCTAAACTTGTAAATATAGACATAGGTGGTATCACTCCCACTATCACATATAATGGATCCACATATCTCACTTTGCATTTGAAAGAGTTTTGTAACCTTTACAAATATTGGATTAAGATAAACACCTTTGCATCTACAAAACTTATATCCAAAACTTATTAAGGTGATTCCCTAAATTGGTACAATCAACTTAAGTCCAACACCATCTCTAACTTAAAATACTTAGTTAATGCATTGGTTCAAAAAATTTAAACTAATGATCTTCCTAAAAATAACTTAGCCCATTTTATTAATTGTAAATAAGTGGAATCTAAAACTTATCCAATCTTCATTAATTTTGGGAAAGCCTTATATAAAAATGTTGAACATAACATGTTATAAGATAACTTCTTCCACTTGTTCATTAATGCTCTCCATCCTAAAATCCAACATATAATCAGGGTTTTCTTCAAAATATTTGAAAGAAGCCCTTGATCAAGATAAAAATCAACACTTCCCCATAAGATAATTTGAGCATTCCCAACCTACATATGGAAGTCACATGCTTATGAATTCTAAAAACAAATATGCTACCAATGATTATGTTATAGACATTTATGATTCCACACACACCATCTATGTTATTCTTCCTAGTGGCTCTAATGAAGTGATCCTTTCCAAAAAATTTGTAGGAAGTCCCTTGTAACCTCCTCCCTCTTTATCATTACAAGTGAAAAATTTAAATGTTCATAAGCCTCTTTCCATAGTTGAAATTTATAAATGTATTACTAAACCTTTAGCTAGATAAACTTATTCTTCCAACCCTATAAAACATTAGTATGATCCCCAAAAGTTTTTTCTAGTATCACACTAATTTGTGAAATTCTCATGAAACATTTAGGAAACTTCAAAGATTTTATCTTTGATATATCCTTGGTCCCAACTTTTATCATGAAACTATGATATGTGAATTCTAACAATAATATGACAAGGTAGATAAATCCCATGATTATAAAGTCAAGCATGATTCTCTAAACCAAACTAATGCTCATCTTTCTATCTATAAGGATCAAATTATAAATCATCATCTTACTACTCAACCTCCTTCCTCAAATGTTTTAGAAGCTTTAGTTGACCCTCACTCTTCTACCAATGATGAAAACTTAGTCAACATGAAAAAAATGAGGCATGTAGTATCTTACATTGATCCTTATCCACATTATACTCATGCCACTTTACCCTCTTATAAAACCATTAAAGACACATATTCATCTCATTTTTTATATGATGAGTATGAAAATCACTACCCACTTAACTCATTTAAATATAACCACCAGAATAATGTAGTATCATTTTATACCTTTAGTTCAAATTATACCAAACACTTTGATATAGTTTAATGATCTTATTATGATAATATAGATCAGCTTGATATAGTCTAATATTTTTCACTCCTCTATTGCTACTACATCAACCAACCTAATATAGTCAATTATTTATAGACTGTAATTTACTACATCAACTGACTCAATGTAATCCTATATGACTACTTCATCCCATATTATTGCATCAACCAACTCAATTCAGGTAGTTTTTAGTTATTTTATAGAATAAACTAAATTAACACAATTAATTTAATCTTTCCCTACCAACCAAACTAAATTGATTGGGTCAAAATTGTAAAAGTATATTTCTCCATAGTTTATTTTTAATTCAGTCCCTCCTCTAGTTGATTTATTTTAACATTACACACATTTATGAGTTTTGTTATGCTCCTTTAGGAACACATTGTAAAAATCTCGACTCCCTTATCAAATTTATTTCCTTGACCTCATAAGGACTTCCCCTCATCATCACAATCCATTAATGCAACTTATGTTTAAAATTAATATCCATAGACCTTCAATTATGGGGTAAGAAGTTAGCTTGTCTTTGTTTGAAGATAGTATCCTTCAATAGTGTGAATAAACTTCCATTCACGTTAATAAAACTTTGTATGCCTCTCTCACTTAGATTTATTATTACTTACATGATTCTCAATGAAATATTAATTCATGTAAATTATCCTCTTGTATTTATTAATGTCCAAGTTGGTGATATTCAAGCCAATCATTCCTTGACTGATGAAGGGTCATGAACATGTGTTACCTCCCTTAACATCATCAAAACTCTTAGATACTATAAATACAACCTTAAATCTACACAAATCACATGCCAAGGCTATGATAGAAGATAAATGCCTCCTCTTCATTATTTTTGGATCCCTATCATAGTCCCTCTCATCAAGGTTAGAAATAAGGTGATGATTTTAAACTTTCCACTATCCTATGACATTTTAATTGGTTGAAAATGGACACAATACATGAGATCCATCACCTCTTATAAATATTAGAGTGTTTAATTTACCCAAAACTATGTTATATACAAGATTCATGGTGACATTGACACATAGAATTCTTAATCATTCTAAGAACATGGTGTTTTTAAAATACCTATCCTTAAATCTTTGCCTAGCATCTCATTTCATGAATCTTGACACTTTAATTATCCTCTTAATTCTAATTAAGGTTATAATGGACACCCTAAGAAATTATGAAACATACCAGCTAAACTTTTATATTCTGATGATGATGAGTTCAATGACATCAAAATTAAGATCAAAACCTTAGATATCCATTCTAGCATTATTAATTAGTTTCCCCTTATTTGTGACCTCACTCTCACAAGAGATTACCCAATGAGTTTCATTTTTAGATATTTATTCCTAAATAGTTATTTCTTCACTCTTCATCAAGTGATATATGTCTTCCATATTGATCTTCACATACCTAATTAAGATGATGGTTATTCTCTAGATAACCCTTTCTTAGCTAGTTATGCCCAAGCCAAAGATGTAAAAATCAATCACTATTGATCTTCCCTATAAAAATATTATAAATCTACTTTACATTTACATATTATTCAAGTAATAAATTTTGTTCCTTCTCCTTATACTACACTTGACATTATTTATCATTTGATTGATGTTTACAAGTTTGAAATGGAATAGGCACTAGCTTCCTCACATTATTCTCTAATAACTTCTAAGCCTCTTCTGAGTATGCTCTTTGATCATTCCCTAATATGACCATATTATTTTACTATATGTTCTAATATTTCAAGCATCCTTCCTGTTGAGATCTCAACCTCATTATTATAACACGCATTGAGGTAGTTTCTTACAAACATAGTTGCAGTGCTTAGTTGTGACCTACTCCTATAAGCTTCAATGATGATGATCTATTTTATGAAGTTGTAGATAGACCCAAACATGACTCACCACCTAGATGATGGGTAAATTATCCCCATTATGAATTTCATATAATATATTATCATTGGGCCAAGGATTATTGAGCATACTATATATTCATAACACAATAACAACACAAGGCTTAGTTATAGCCATAAATAGTTTACCTCTATATTTATATACTCCTAGATGCACTTATTATTTTCATGGCATCACTATGCATACCTAAACCACTATCAGGATCTTAAATAGTAAATTGATGCACATCATATTGAAGCAACCAACCCTTCTAGTGATCAAAAATTTCCACCTCACAAGCAATCTCTAGATCATATTCCCAAGCACAAAAAAAATATTAACTTTAGCATGAATGTGATACACACCATATAGACATATGTAAATTTATCCAACAACATTTATATGATTTTCCTAGGAATATGACTTCACCCTCTTAGAAATGATCTCCAAGTTATGCATAAAAGAAGGCTCAACCTTCTCATTAAACTATGCCATATCACAGATTAGAGGATATCAGCCACACACCAATGAAAGTTCCTTGAATTTATTATCCTTTACATGAAGAACCATTCCCTCATCCTTATTATTCTTAAAACATGCCTAATTTATCTATAGAGATTATGGACTAGGAATTCCTTGCATGAATCTCTATGAAGATAGATGATACTATGATCAAAGCCATATTTCATTTACATCAAGACTTATATGATGTTATTGATTATGTATGTAGAGATATATATCAAAATTTATGAGTGTGCATGTGTCTGTGTGTGTGTGTGTCATATCATATTATTATTCACATTATAACATGATTGGATTTGAAATTTACATTTTATTATAACATTTTTTATGCCTTGTTTTATATTTATGATTATTTTTCATTTTATCCATTACTTCACATTTATTATATCTTGTCTATACCATCATTTTAGTTTTGTTCTTACAGTACTTATTTTCATTTTTTTCTTTGATTTCATCTCTTTAGTAATCATTTATATGCCCCCATATTTTTTGGATGATCAATTATATTCCCCTTTTTTTAGGATGATTGTCACTTCTATTATTTCTTGGGATAAATTAATTTTAGGTTAGTATGGCTTCCTAGTGACATGGATATCATAATGTGTTGTTTCCCCTTTTATTACTATAATTTACCTCCTTATTATTAGGTATGAGCATACACATTATTTTATGACTTATTAAATGGATGGATCTTTCATGATCCTCTATTTCCTTTATTTCCTTTTATTTGAGGCACACATAGGTCAATTTTGAGATTAAACACTTAATTGTAGGCAAGTCTATGAGTCTTTAGACACCATGATCTTTAGGTAATTATTTCTAATGTCCAAGTGTAATCTCTCTTGTGATATTTACCTATACCATTCATGTTTTAATATTTGAATCCATATGATGGAGAAACAAAAAAAGCCACAAATGATAAATTCCTTATCATACAAATTT
>JARHVA010004080.1:242500-425000 GCA_037957365.1 Torreya grandis | reverse complement strand
TTATTTTACTAGAATAAAAACTAAATACCACCTTAGGGTATTAGGTACTTTTTTGGGGTTGTTATAAAACCATGGGCCTTTTTTCCTTAGCTTCTTTAGAAATATGTGTTAGGGTTTCACTCTAATAATTATTCTATTATAAATACCTTTTAGTAGGGATATCAAATGATCCATTCCTTTTCCTCAAGGGCTTGACAGATAAGTTCCCTACATTATCAACTTTGGGAGCTATGGTTGGTTGGCCCATTTATAAAAAGAGATACATAAGACCCTAGTGAAAATGCATATAAAGTTTACCTTCTTGACAATCTAACATGAAATGATATAGAAACATTAAAATGAAGAATTAAACAATCAAAACTCTATTGTATTTAAAATTATTAAAAAGAGAAAAGTGGTAAGAATAAAGGTTACTATTAACAACCCAAGTTATACCCTACCAAATTAGATTATTCAATTCTCCTTCAAACCTGGACTAACATTGGATCAGTCTACAGGTTATGGGTTACGTATAACTAGAGAAAACCCCTAGATTATGAGGCTAGATCCTATGATGTATCAACTTTTAATCATTTTCATAAAATTTATTTTATTTTGGGGGTGAAAAGAGTTATAAATATAACTTAAAGGGAAAACCTATACTACTGATGGTGATACACCTAAATGATTCATCCACTCAATCTTGTACTCCTAACAACACTAATGAACCAAAAATGGACTAAAGTATTATCTATAAAACTCTTAATAAAAAATGTTTTGTGACCTTCTCAAGGTATAATTCTACCTCTATCCATACAAAATAAACCTACATAGTCACCTATGATTATCATGAAGGTATGATACATAGTCATTATGAAGGTTAAATCATGGAATAGATTCATGAGTGAGAGTTAGTATAGATTGATATATTCTTGATCCCTATTTGATACTTCATTAAAATCTCAATAATATAAGGAGGAAGCCAAATAACTTTCATTTAGTGTCTCATAAGATACCTATATGCTACAAATCATATCTATAGACAACAAGTACATTAGTAGTTTTGAGATCTATCTAAGTTCTTAAAGGCTAATTAAGTAGAAAAATGAATAGTTGGTATGATTTTTATGACCTCAATGAGGTAACTCAATGGAATATAATTTCAAGGCTTATATATCTCATTAAATACCTCAAGAGAGTCTACAACCAACTTAATGTAGGTATATAGCTAAGTAGAGCAAGCTTAGTCTTGTGCATTGAATTGGATGTGAACCTATGATAAATATAGTAGAGATGTTGAACCTGATAATAACTATAATCAAGTTAAATGTATGAAATATATTAATAGTGAGGTCTCAACCCAAAACACATAGTCAACCATTCCCAAAGACACCTATAGTTATGGTATTATGTATTATGATCAAGGTAAGTATGTTGAGGAGAGACAAGGATATATGAAAGACACCTTAAAATTTTGATATTTATACCTATTAAATAATTCCAATAAATTAATTTTACATGGAGGTATCAACTCTAATAACATAGTCCTAAATCTAATGAAGACAACTACAGGTGACTAAGCAAATAGTTAATCTTGAACCTAGTAAGGACAAAGAGACAAAGGTGAGTGATAGAGGTTTGAAACATATCTGAAGACTATCCAAAATATTTTAAGGGTTAATAAGATTTATAATTTTATTATAATCTCAAATACATAATAAACTCATCTAGCATGCATCATATACACAATCAATACCCACAGTCAATGCCTAAAATCTAGTTTTGGTAGAATCTATGATTATAGGCCTCTATAGGTGGAGTTAGGCTCTCAATTTTGGTAAAAGTGATCATAGTAGGTTATTTTAACTTCTAATTTTATCCTAAATTTCATATTAATATTTTAAATAGTTATTATTCTATCATAGAGCTTCACTAGTTAACTTATAGTCATTCATTAGACCAAATGAGCTATTGAGAAGTTTGAGGGCAAGACAGATAGTTGGGAATTCATGAAAGGTCTTGAGATAAAAAAATATAATAATAAATGTCTTTATTTAATATTTAAGGTATAAAATACTTATATTTTAGGACAAAATTACCTTGAGGGCTAGTAAAGAAGAGAGGCCTTAAAACAGGCCTATGCACTAAGATTGGTGGCATCTATGTATGTTGAGTGGTTTTGAAGATATAAGAGTACATAATAGGAAGTTAATAAAAGTTAAAATTTTAGAGAATAATATTTTTATGAGAATAAAATCATTTTAAATATGAAATTTACAAAACTTAGTCATGAAGGGCTATACAAGTTATGAATGCTTGAAACCCTAGGGTAGAGGAATCAATGTATATAGAACATAAGGTAACCCTAGGGTAGACCAAATAATGATATATATATGAGAAAATTTTTTATTGGTTTAAAAATCCATAAAATATATCCTTGAAGTATAAATGACTTGTAGACACTCAACCCTCAACACTCATTATTAGGTCAATTAGACCTAAAAGCCTATTTTAGGCCTATACCACCTTGAGACACCTTCTAACTCCCTAAGGAAAAATGAAACCATGATAAGGTGTGAGAATTTTTTTTATATCCTAAATATATGTTTCAAGTATATTATAATAGGGGAAGGTGAGTTTTAATATGAAGAACCATCTTGAACTACACAGTCTACACAGCTATTTTGACGCACTTATTTAGATGCTTGGATTCTTTACCATAGGAGGACTTGGACAAAATGATCTTACAAATATTTTAGGACCACTATGTAATTAAGATCCATGAATTATTAATTTATTAAGGGGCACAACTTTATGAACCATTGCTAAGACTATAAGCAAGTCTATAATTCATGCAGGGAGTGCATGGTCAACTTCACTATGTATGTATCTTGACACACCTTTTTCATGGGAACCCAAGTTTATAAAAAAAATTAAGGGTTTGATGGACCAAATATCCATGGAAATAAGTTCTAGTTTTTGGGTCCATAATTTATGAACCATCATTACTATCATGGACCTCCAAAATCCTCCCTAAACCCTACTATAGACCAGTCTTGAGAAAAGTGAAAATAATTTCACCTAAACACCCATGAGTCACCATAAAAAACTTTAGTCATGAATTAAACTTGGAGAGGGTCCTAACTATGACACCATGTTATACATAACTATTGAAATTGTCAAAACAAATGCTTTTTTATGAAAAAGTATAGAAAGAGAGGTACAAGGAAGTTTAAGAAGATGCCAATCATTGGATAATGAATTTTGGAAATTGGTTCACCTTTTTAAAACATTTTATGTCGAAGTACTTGATTGTAAGTGCCTCTACAACTCTCTTCTAATCAGTTAATCTATAAGAGTGAAGGACAAGGTGATGTAGTCACCTAGTTTGATAAGTTTGTAGGTGTTTCTTACCCAAGGAGACCTATATAATGGTGTGTATCATTTATTCAAGCATAAAAATACTTTTTTCATAGGTTTCTAAATTTTCATGCAAGTTTTTCATGGCCATCAAGTACTATCAGTTAGGCTACTAGGCCTAATTAGACTAGTAAACCTATTTGATCAACAAGAGAAGCTAAAGAATGGCATATAAGACTATTGAGAGAGTTAATAAGAGGAAATCCATGCACATGATATTAATTTTAAATCTATGCATAACTTATCCGTAAGTGGAAATCACTTTATATAACTAATCTTTAACTAACAATCAATGCATGTTCCATAGTATTAATGTAGGAAGGAGTATTTATCTTAACTTAAATATTATACTAAAAGGAAGGATAATTTTTTATATTTTTATGATTCCCCACCACCTCTTTTCAATTCCAAACAACTCATTCAAATATCATACAAGAGCATCAAACATGGAGAGACTTTTGGAAGACTAGTTGTAACCGAAGTAATGTTGAGTTAATGATGTCTATTAATGATGTTTTCTTATCTCCTCTATGATGTTATTATTATTTAATTATTTTATATATATTTAGGCCTTATGTCCTTAATTTTTATCACTCATCTAGGCATTAAGAAACTCTGCCAAGGTTTTATACTTGGTGGACCTCTTGAATTAATGAATAAACTATTGTAGCTACTCTATTATTGTCTTATAGTGTGTTTATTCTTGTTAAAATTTGTATAAGTGGTATAAATATTTCCTCATCATGTCTTTATCACACATATGTTTATTAGTTATCTTATGTAGGTTGTGTGAAGTGTCAATGTTTGGTGATCATGTTTGGAGTGTAATCTGGTTGAAAGTGCCTCAAGATAGGTATCTCTCCCTTTACCTCCAAGTTATATTCATCCATCAAGAAATTAATATAAAAAATTATTTATTAATCATTTTGGATATAATTATTTAGTACATTTATGGTTCATTAGTGTTGTTAGGAATACAATATTGAGTGGATGAATCATTAGGTGTATCACCATCACTAGTATAGGTCTTCCCTTTAAATTATCTTTCTAACTCTTTTCACCCCCAAAGAAAATAGTTTTAGGAAAATGATTCAAATTTGATATATAAGAGGAGTTAGCCTCATAATCTAGATTTTTTGTCTAAGTTAAGGTCACCCACAACCTTTAAACCATTCCAATGTTAGTCTAAGTTTGAGAAAAAACTTAACACTCTCCTTCAACAGGGTGCAACTTAGGTTGTTAACACTTCTTTATTTAACATATTTATAATATTGATAAATTATCATATGTTTTTTATGATATTTTTTCATTTTTACTCAAATTTATGTTATGAATGTTCTTGGTTTAGAGAATTATTTCTTGAGATTCATATGTTTTTTTTATGAGTTGGTTGGATTGATTATATATGTGATTCTAACTATTTTAGTGGCTAAATTGTGTCCCTTTGTTAAATTATTGTGAATGAATATGCAATGATGTTTTATATATTAAATTATCTTAAAAATTTATGGTATTTAAATTTTCTCATAAATTTCATTATTCTTAGACTATGGTGCTATGTTTATTTAAATTTGATTAAATATTGAATTTAGTGAACACTATCTTATTTAAAATACACATTAGGTTATATTTAATTTATAAAATATTAAATAAGTGTAAATACTAATCTTTTTTTATTCCCTATCCTTTCCCTTCTTTCCATTTTTTTAATTAAATTCAATCATTGTAAAATAACAACATTATGAATATCCATGTTTTATCTAGTTTTGACAGTTGTGTTTATGTGAGTTAGACCCACCCAATATGTTGGTGGGAAAATACTTATTGTTTTAGGATCAATTGATAAACATTCCACATCATGAGTTTTGGGTATTTGGTTTTAAAAATAACCATGAGGTGTAATATCAATGAGATAAATAAGCTTTACTATCACCTTCAAATACTTTGTAATCTTAACAAGTTAATCTATTATGATTATCAACTAACTCTTCCTAAAACCTATGATGGAACTATTAACATTTGATATTACACTAAAGTGATATAGATATAATTAAAAAACTCAAAAAAGGAAGTAAGGTAAGGTAGAAAACAAAAGGCATTATATGGTTTCAAGAATCAAAACTTTCATACAAATAAAATTGTAGGATTAGTTATATAATGTAAACTAATTCCTAGCCTATTCTAGTAGTGAATTAAACCAGGTTAGACATGGTAGAGAGTCTGTGGAAAATATTTTCAAAATAATTTTCACAACATAGCCTAAAATATCTCTCTTTTATAACAAATTACATGGTGCACATTTAATCATAAACCAAAATTGAATCAAAGCCTTCATATATAAAATAGTTGAAATAGTTTTTGACCCAATCTGAATTTTTCACAAATCATGAGCATTCACCAATCACACAAATTAATTTTATTAATTAAAATCAATTATTCATTCCATTCCTATAAAGAGAAAAAAAAATCATGTGTGGGATTTACTAATAATTTTGTATCTTTTATTAATGTTGACAAGATCCTCATCCATAAAGAGGTCAAAATAGAAAAGATAAATACGCCCAAAATGTAGAGTTATAAAAAATACATATAAAGATCATTAACATGTCAAAGATACTCATAACATAACTTATTTAATACATTTCAAGAAATGTTCACAATTTGTCAAGGTTAACTAGGATTTTTTAAAATAATTGGGGCTCCTATTGTACTAGGTGTTGATGAAGTGCTAGGAGTTGAAGAGATACATAATCTTGCAATCCCAATTGGACCTAGTTTTTGACTCATTATATCAAGCGATACTACAATGAACTAATTATTAGTAAATTATAACATTTAAATTATATTTCATATATAATAATTATTTATATTTTAATGATATAAATTAATAATCACTAAATTGTTTATAACTATAAAAACTATCTAACTAATAATTTAAATGTTTAATATATTAAAATAATCTCAAAAAATTGTATTTTGATGTGTAAATTTAAAAAAATTAGCTTGAATTTAAATAATAAATATATGATGATGATAATTTTGACACCCATTCTTCCATACACACAAAAAAATTATGTTAAGTATAATTTTAAAAAACATCTCAATACTTTTAGTGACACTAGATCCTAATGCACTTTTGACACACTTCTTGATACACAATCTAATTTCACATAAATATTAGATATATGTTCTTATAAACCTCTGGTAAAGTACATAATGTATAATGTTTGTTAGCATCAATAGTTTTTATTTAAATTACATCATCAAAAGTTTTATGTCAGGGTGAAAAAAATAATATAGGCAAAAAAGCCTCAATTTTAATGATATTGGTGATAAATAGACTAAGTGAATATATTTTTAAAATGTTCAACATAACTCATGAGATTTTTTTTACAATAAATTCATTCAATAATAAAATTGATTTTTCTCCATAAGAAATAACAATCTACCCTTTCTATTTACTTATACTTTGGAATTTTGTATAGCTCTCTAGCAAAAACATAAGTAATGGTTCTCATAAGCATGAAAATATATTAAATTATTATATTTTTGCTATAAAATTTCATATTACTTACAAAGGAACATCATCCATAGTTTTATATTTTTTTGATAAAATGTAATGACATTTAGGCCTAAATTATTTTCCATTTATAAAAATATCATATTATGATCTATTATTGCCAGTAAGATGTTAATATGATCCAATATTATACTAATCAATTAAAATATACTATTTATTTTTATTCACTAGAGAAAAGGTATCATATTATT
The DNA here is from genome assembly GCA_037957365.1 of Torreya grandis. Taxonomy (NCBI): domain Eukaryota; kingdom Viridiplantae; phylum Streptophyta; class Pinopsida; order Cupressales; family Taxaceae; genus Torreya; species Torreya grandis. The sequence goes on along the minus strand of JARHVA010004080.1, from coordinate 417,830 downwards.
TTATAAAATAATAATTTTAAAAAATCTTTAAATTATTTCAACAACAATGTAATAATGAACTCCATTTATATATGGCTAATAATTTTAAAACACGTTATGATTAAAATTAAACTATTGTTTGCATCTGAACAATATAATGATTTATTTTAAAATAAAATAAATTATGAAATTCTTGTAATAAAAAATAAACTATATTTTCCTTCTATTATGTAAATTTAACAATAACACCGATTGTTTCAAAATAAAAATCCATGTTATTATTACTTTATAAATATATAATATAGGATTTTTGTTTCCAACATATACATGATAATGACTCATTTTTTCACCTTGAGGACAACAATATAAATATTTTATTCTAATTAAAAAATGCATGTTATTGGCTTCACATATATAAAATAATATTCCATATTTTTTCATATGCAACCATAACTTTTAAATCCATTGACTTCACAATAAATAATCTATATTGGTTTGGTGTAATAATAATATAAATTCACTTCTTACTTTCTTTAAAAATAATATTTTTTTAGTTTATTTTGGATTTATTCATCAAAATAATCCCAAATATTTAATATTTTTTTATTTGATAGGGTAAAATATTTTAAAGGGATCTAGAACCACCAAAGCAAAGTACAATAGATTAAACTGGCCAATAACATGGCCAAGGAACCAAAAGACAAACAAATATAGAATCAAATGAGGAGTAAATATTAGGAAACCATAATCAAGGAGTAATTATAAAATAAAGCTCAAAGGGTAATCCCCCTTCATTGTGTCTTCATGGAGGGCACTACACACCAAGAGATCCACTTAAGATAGAGGTCCTCTACCATCAAGGATATCCACATAGCCATCATGCAACAAAGTTATAATTATAGGGTTTATCTTTCCTCTAAGAATCACAGCTTGGAAGAGGTCAACAAGAAGAAAATAATGGATCATTTTTAACCTCATGACCTAGGTGAGACAAGAGGACAAGAGTTTTTTAAATTTCTCAAAGCCATGGGTTCCCAATGTAGAACACAAAAGGTGTTGTATAAAAATATATCTTGAAGAGAAAAAACCTTCCATCATGTCTTCTTAGAGGGTACTGCACACCAAAAGATCCACTTGTGAGGGAGGTCTTCCACCATTAGGGTCATCTATATAGCCCCTAAATAGTAGAGTTACAGCTAGATGTTTTATCTTTCCTCTAAAATGCATAGCCTAGCTAAGCACAATAAGATGAAAATAATATGAAAAATTAATCCTTGACACAAGGAGGCCAAGGTCCTCTAACAGAGTTGTAAAATGATAAAGGACCCCCAAGGGGGTCTAAATTGTAAAAAAGAAAACCAATTGAACTCTTGAATAATCAAAAGTGAGAATGCAACCATAATAGGTCCCTAAGTAACACAAGCCTAGCAAGGGCCCAAAGGTATCATGAAAAAATAGAGATAAAAAATACAATATTAAAATCCACCAATACATATGATTATGACATGCATACAAGATCCTTCCCAAATTCCATATTTTGAAATTTAACAACCCGAGTCTAACAAGGTGAATGTGAAGACATTCAAACCAAAAAATATGAATAAATATATAATTTGAATTCTTGGAATTGTAGACCATCATAGGAGTAAAATTAATCCAACAACCATGTGGCTAGTCATTAATGCATCTAATGGTCTAAAAGTAATGGCTAAGAAGGGTCATATCCCATGTGGCCATATCATCTTTCCACCTAGACATCCAATTAAGAGGTGATAGGATCGAACCTAGGGCTAGCCCAAGAGTAGAGAAATAGTGAAGAATTTTAAAAATTTAGGTTGAGGGATGGTAAGCACTCCAACTTCTCAAGACAATACCATCAGCTTCAATTTCCATCCAAGTAGGGTCAAATGGAAGAGAAAAATCAGGTAGGATATGACAAAAACTAATATTTCTAACTGGAATGGCCTAATTCAAAGCCTGACATCTATAATCATGTACCATATCACCCAAAACCAAATAGTCAAGGCTAACTATGAAAAAACATAGCTTCTATTTCACTCTGCAAAGGTGATAAGAGGTGAGGCACATAAGTTTTAAAGAGATATTTAAGTGATGAAATGGATCCCATCTTACCATATCTACACCAATCTCTTCCCTAACCACCGGTGGGTTCAAGCTTTTGATGTAGTTTGCACCATTCCAAATAAGACAATATATCTTTGATTCTTCTTCCAATATTTATAGTCTTGTTAAAACCCCATCACTGACAATTGCCATCCCTATAATTGAAAAAAAAAAACATACATAATTTAATATCTAAACTCAATAAATAAATTACCAAAACCTATAGGACACTACCAATAGGGAATAGACACTTGTAGTGGCCAAAATTTTCCACATTATGTTAGAACTGTCTTTGTGAAAATTACCACTCTTTATGTGATTTTAAATGCTTGGTCTTATCCATATATTATAATTTTGGGTTGGACATATAAAACAACAAATTTATATTTGGTTTAGTATTTATTACATTCCAATACTAATAAGAGGATAAATCACATGTAGTTCTCTCACCTTTCATGTGTGTGTTCTCAATAGTGATTTTATATAGTGTAATATAGCTCTTTAGATTTTGACACTTAAAACTATGCAACTTTGAATTTTTTTTTGTTGTTCAAACTTACCTTAGGGATTTTTCCATTGAGTGTTTTATATATTTTTATAATTTTAATATAGTTCCTTAAGGATGTGCAAATGTATTCCTTAATGCATAACATAGATATTTAAGTATGTTCAAAAATATGGTTACAATATGCTTAATATTTTATAACTAAAATATTTAATTTGATACTCTGCTATGTAATTTTTGACTTATCTTCACTCTACATGACTTTTGCATATAAACATGGCTCTCATTTTCCATTTTATCACATTCACATGTTGTGTATAAGTATCAACCTTAACAAGTTACTCTCAATCACCTATAATGAATTGGAAACCTTTTTCAATGTCTTGAAATATACATATCATTCAAAATACAAACCAAAAAAACATGAAACAATAAAAATATCCTTAAAACTCCTTTGTGTGTGCTTGTATAGCATGATACAACCTAAGTAGCTAAAAAACCCAAATTAAATATATTTTGATGATTTTATTACCTAAAAATCATATTTGAGTGGTGGATCTTCATTTTTTGGATTTTAGAACCCTCCCTATCAAAATTTTGAAGAATTAATTCAATTTATAATAAAAATTTCTTCATATGGGCATGATGATATGGCTTGTGTGGGATGTAAATAGGAAAAAATAATTTTTGTACATAAAAATTCAATTTTGGATGTCATATATCGATCAAGTTTCATGTGAAGGGTTATATGGGTGACTTAAACTCCTAGTTTGGCCTCGTACACCTCATATACAATGTCACTTCCTCCATACATGCAACATTGTTTCTATATGGTATTTTAATGGTTAGTATAAATATATAAAATTTATTTATTAAATATGTATTTTAATGAATCAAAATTTCCATGTAAATAATAGTGGAGGGACCCAATTTTTGATTTGATTTCCAAAAACTAAAAATACAAGTAATTTTTTTACATGAAAATTAATTTTTTTACATGCAAATTAATTTTTTTGTTTAAGGAATATTGATTACATATACTTTAAATCTTATATCTTGCATGTATGTTTCATGAAGTATTATAGGGGAGTTAGTTAGTGTAATTTTGTTAACAATTGTAAAAGTGAGTTAAAGGGTTCAAAACACACCAATCCTACTTTTTTTTTAACCTTTATTTTTTAAAACTAATTAAAAAATATATTTTTACCTTGTAAATTTTTTTTTGCAACCATTACACTTTTAACACTTCTTGAAACTATATTCCTAGTTGCTCCTTTATACGAAGGTAGCCATGTAACTAATATATATATATATATATATATATATATATTTGAACATTGTGGACACATTGGAATGGTCCATTTTATGATTTAAATCTTATTTATGTGGTTTTTTAAACTAATGTATTTAAAATAATTTGAACACTACTTTACTTATGACACTTGATATAGTTGTGATTTTTTTCATATTTTTAAATTGTTTTACAAATAAATAACTAGTTATTATTGTCTAAACACTAGAATATATGTTTTATTAAAAAAATAAAAATATAAAACCACATTAAAAATTCACTTTCTTAACCTTTTTAGTGTCATTTTAGTATAAAACACAAATTAGTAAGTGTCAAACTTTGAAGGGAAGTTATAAATTATCCAAATTTTATATGAGATAAGTCATAAATGTTAAATGGTTCAAACTATAATATTTAAAAAATATTTATTAAACCAAATTTATGACTTGAAAACTTTAGAACATTGTTTTCATGATTTAAAAACTATTGTTAGGCAGACATGTCATAACTAAACATACAAATGTGTTTCAATTGAAATTATAAGAATCCATTATGATCATTTTGATTAGTTTAAATGATGAATTCCTAATCAATATTTGTAATTAGGAGTCACCCAACGATGCCTATAAATTTCTTGAATCTATGCATGAGGTTAATAGTCTATTGAAAATCATTAAACATATAGTTGAACTGCTTACTACTCCCATGAAAAATAATGAAAAAATAGTCAATTTTATTTAAACAATAAAAATATTAAATATCAATAAGATGGTTTTAATTTTAATATTATTCAAGATCAACTTTTTTACTTTATTATTCAATTTAAAATTCAATAAAAATTTCACATCTCCATTTCTATTCTTAATTATAAATATCAAACAGAACAAGACATCCTTGACCTTACTACCCTTTTAGCTCTTCTTCTTTAAGAAAAAAAAGTGATGTCAAAATTTTATTATAAATATAATCCCACTTATGCACTTATTACACTTAATAGTGTTCCTAAAAACACTATAAATGAAAAAATTAAACATAAACCTCCCAATGGTAAAAAAAATGGGAACAAGAAATCTGGTAATAAGAATCATAAAGTCAAATTTAATGGAAATTTTAATCTGTGTTACATTTGGACATAAAATGGTATAATTTTACAAAAACAATAAAAAACATAATAATAATAATAATAATAATAATAATAATAATAATAATAATAATAATAATAAGGGAATAAAGTTTCTAATTAGAATCAATAAAAAAATCAAAACCAAAATAAAAATAAAAATCAGGAACAAAATACTAACAATTACATTGTATGCTACCTTTTTTATTCTAACTAAAATGAGTGGATTTTACATAGTGGTGCATCACATCAAATGACATTTTTATGAAATATTTTATATAAAACTAAATATATATCTAAAAGGATTTATTTAGGTGATAATTTATTTCTAAAAGCTACTACACAAGGAAAAGCTAAATTTGCAAATGTAGTCATAGATGATGTTTTCTATATTCCTAAAATTAAGAAAAAATTGTTATTATATTCTAAAATTAAAAATATTAATTCATATAAAAATATAATTAAGGATAAATGGTCAATTGATAATCAATTTGGTTCTTTGATTACTAAAGGAATTTAACATAATGGTATATACATGTTGTCTACTTATTTTGCATGTTGTATTTAGTCACAAAGTAGAAATGAATCTTAATTCTGGTATGAAATACTATGTCATGTTAATTTTATAATTTTATATGATATGTATCATCATAATATTTTAGTTGGTCTTCCTATCATTTCTTATCATCATAAAATTTGTTAGTGTTCCTTACATGGTAAGTAACACACTAAACCCTTTCACAAAAATCATGATGCTAACTCCTCTCATCCCTCAAAGCTTATTCATAGTGATGTTAGAGGACATATAGAATTTTTTTCTCTTAATATATATTTATATGGTGTTAAATTTATTTATTATTACTCTAGGATGATCTAGTCTTACTATATTAAACATAAATCTAAAATGTTATTTAAATTCAAATAATTTAAAGCTTTAGTTGAAAATTCTTCTCCTAAATTTTATATTAAAATATTAATAACTAATAATGGTGGTGAATAAATTATTATATAATTTTATTAATTTTTAATTAATTTTTGTTTTAAAAAATAGTTAATAACTCTATATTCCAAACAACTAAATGAAATTGTTGAAAGGAAAAGTTGACCTATCCTTGAAATAGCTAGAACAATATTGCATTCTATAAATGTTCCTAAATTCTTATAGTCTGAAGCCATGAATATTATTTTTCACATTCTAAATATAATCCCTAATAAATATTTACATATTTATACATCCTTATAATTTTGGTATAATAATAAATAGGGTGTTTCTCACCTTATGATATTTGGTAATCCTACTTCCATATTTATTTCTAAAGCAAAAAAGAAAGAAACTTGATCTTACTTCTTATTCTTGAATTTTTGTAGGTTATGGAGGAAAAACTAAAGGATTAATAATTTATTATCCTTTTAAATGAAAAATAATTTAGAATTTAAAAAAATGGAGATAAAAGTAAACTTCCCAAACTACCTAGACTGTAAGAAGCAGGTAGAAGTGGTGTTCAACTTCATGGTAGGAGAACATGGTGTGTTTAGAGTGTGGGTTGGTGTTGGAGGAATACTATATAAATGAGATTTATATGTTTAATACACTTATAAAAAATATGGGAGACAAATATTTAGTCCCTCAAACTCTCTCCTCACTGATGGCAGCCTCTCCACCATCCTATCAAATCCCAATGGCCAGTCCAAGTATTTCCTCACCTCATCAGATGGTTGATATAATAATGGTTTGGAATTTATTAGGATTAATAATTACTATGGAATATATGTTATGTAAAATTATTGTATGGATTCACAAAAATTATTTAAAAAACATCCCCAAAGAAATGTTCTTTTGGTCTTCATTTTCTAGCATTGAAAATACAACATTTGCCTGTAAAGTGTATGAAAAAATGTTGGATGCACAGGTATTATTTGATCAAATGCCAAAAATAATAGCCTCTTTATATAAAAAATTTACTTTATTTTATTCTTTAGAGTTTTATTACAAAATTTTTGATAGAAAAAATTCTTTGATAGCTCGAAAGGATTTAATTAAAGTGATATTTAAATTCAAATAATTTAAAGTTTTAGTTGAAAAATCTTCTTATAACTTTTATATTAAAATATTAAGAATTGATAATGGTGGTGAAAAAATTAGTAAATAATTTTATTCATTTTAAATTAATTTTTATATAAAAATATAGTTAACAATTAACAACTATATATTCCCAACATCTAAATGAAATTGTTGAAAAGAAAAACTAAACTATCCTATAAATAGCTAGAAGAATGTTGCATTCTATAAATGTTTCTAAATTCTTATGGTCTAAAGCCATGTATATTATTTTTCACATTATAAATATAATTCATAATATATATTTACATATTTATACACCATTATAAATTTTGTGTAATAATAAATAGGTTGTTTCTCACCTTAGGATATTTGGTAATCCTACTTCCATATTTATTTCTAAAGAAAAAAAGAAAGAAACTTGATCCTACTTCTTATTATTATATTTTTGTAGGTTATGGAGGCAAAATTAAAGTATTAATAATTTATTTTCCATCTAAATGAAAAATAATTAAGAATTTAAAAAAATATGGAGATGAAAGTAAACTTCCTAGACTGCCTAGACTATAAGAAGCAAGCACAAGTGGTGTTCAACTTCATGATAGGATACATGGTGTGTTTGGAGCATGGTTTGGTGTTGGAGGAACACTAAATTAATGAAATGTCTATGTGGAAGACACTTATAAAAAATATGAGAGATAAATATCCAGTCTAAGTAAGTGGTCCCTTAAACTCTTTCCTCATTGATGGTGGACTCTCCATTGTCCTATCAAATCCCAATGGCCAGTCCAAGTATTTACTCACCTCATCACATGGTCACTAGAAGAATGGATGGGAAGTTGTCAGGATTAACAAGGCCCTAAGAGTATATGTTATGTAAAATTCTTAGATGGATGCACAAAAATTGTTTGATAAAATCCCCTAAAGAAATGGTTTTTGGTCTTCGTTTTCCAGCATTGAAAATACAACATTTTCTTGAAAAGTGTATGATAAAATGTTGGATGCACAAGAATTGTTTGAAAAAATAATACAATAATGGCCTCTTTCTAGACAAAATTTACTTTATTTTATTCTTCAGAGATTTCTTAAAAAATATATGACAATATGTTTATTATAAAAAATTCTTTGATATCTCAAAAGGATTTAATTAAAGGTTAGATTTTCAACAAGTCTTGGAAAAAACTATTGATCCGTACCCTTCTTGGCAAAGTAATTTACATGTTTATCTATATAAATGAACTTGTGATTGATATAAAGTGCAGGATAGAGAAATGTAAAGGTATTCCTATAGAACAACAATGACTTATTTTTAAGGCAAACATCTAGAGGATCTTTCATAGCTATATGGCTATAATTTAGGCAAAGACTCCACCATATTATTATTAGGGAAACTGGGGAGGGGTCATTGTAGGCATTGGGATTCCCTCATCCTCCAAGCTCATTTCATTTAAATAAGAAGTAAAAACTATAGTGCCCAAAACCAATGCTTTAAAGTCACTTCTTCCTCCATGAGTCTATATTATGGATCAAGATAACGAGGTTTTGATTATTTAGATTATTAACACATAAGTCTCTGATGTATAGATAATTTATGAAAGAGAGGCTTTATTATGTAGATCTAATGGGCTATGGCCTACCAATTTAGCTCTATATCAATGGATACACTCAAATTTGACAAACCAATGTGAGATATCCCTATACTTCAAAGGATTCTTCATTGTTCACCTCTTTGAGAAGGAAGTCTATCAAAGTATTCTTTCATAAGGTCCTTGGTTTTGAGGAACTATGGGGTTGTTCATCACTCCATGGTTTTTAAATTTTGACTTGAATACACTTTCCATGACCAAGATGCCAATATGGTTTTGCCTCCTAAAGTTATCATTACATTTCTACCATATTTTCAATGAGATTGTAAATTCCTTGGGCACTTACATCAAATGTTATAGAGAGAGACTTAAATTAGGTTTGTATAAATATGCCTGCATCTATGTGGAGATAGACCTTAGTAAGGGTTTGTTAGATAAAATTATCCTTAGATGTGGTTAATATCAACACATACAAGTTTTAGATTATGATAATATATATTTTTGGTGCCATATATGTAAACTTACAATACATATACATGTTACTTATACCTAGGCTTGAGCTCTTCCTTTTAAAAAAAGGGGATGAAAACAAATTCCAAACATTGGATCTCTCTGGAGGAAGTGGTAGTGGAGGATGGTGATGATCAAGCTAAGATAAATCAGCATACAACAAAATTATGAAAGAATTAAATTGATGAACCAAACTATTATGTAGAATTCCGTATGCCAATTATTGTGGTTAAAGAAGAATAACATTCAGGGGGTGTGAAGAGAGCTCAAAAGTCAAAAAAAATAGACTTAGATAAGGAGTTAGTTAACCATCCGAATCTAGAACTCTCATTATTGAACACTTCTTCTAATTTTTTGACCTTAGATATGTATATAGTTATTCAAGATCCCTCATAAAGGGGGTGGCAAGGTGTTAAGAAAAAAATACAAGAAAGGAAGCATTGAAGATTATATGGGATACATCTCCCATTAGCTCCTATTTATCTTTTTTTCTTTGTTTGTTGTTCTCTTTCAGCTATGTGTTGTCTCTTCCTTTATTTTTTGGGAGACCATTTTGTTTTTACTCATGAATATTTACTCCCATTTGTTTATATGTTTTACTTTGGAATGTTCTTGAATCTACATAATGTAATTTCTAATTTTAATTAATATGAAGTTACAATTTTTTTCTAGGGGTAAAAATCATAGAGAATAGGAATGTTCAAATCCTTGAGAATTTTTTTTTAGCCTTCTATGGAACCCATTCAAATTTATAATTTGATTATTTGAGTCTTATATTACTCCATATGAATACAGAGATGCCCTAAATGAATTTTATCTAATTTTGGATAATTTATAGTCTCAGGAACCTTCTCCACTTTATGTTCAAACTAAATTCCTTAAACAAGTTGAATACCTAATTCAATAATTTAATCTTGATAATATTAATAAACTAACTAGGATTAAACACACCTATCATGATTTGATGAATTTATATGAATATGAACCCCAATATTTTAAGGAAACTATTTAAGACAATAGATGAAAATTTGTTATACAAGCTGAATATAAATCCCTAATTAAAAACCAAACATGGGATTTGGTCTCACCTCCGCATAAAAGACATATTGTTGGTTATAGGTGGCTTGAAAAAATAAAATATAATTAAATTGGTAAAATTGACAAAATCAAATATAATTAAATTGGTAAAATTGACAAAATCAAATCTAGACTAATTGCTTATGGTTTTACTCAAAAACCCATGATTGACTATGTTGAAACCTTTTCTCTAGTAGCAAAAATCACTATTAATGTAATTTTGGCAAAGGATCTTGTTAATTTTTAGATTTCAATAATATATAGATCCATTTTCAAAGCATGTTTATATTGTGTATTGCCCTTGCAACTCAAAATGGTTGGATTATACACTAAATGGATGTCAAAAATGTCTTCCTCAATGGTGATCTATAAGAATAAATCTACATGACTCAACCTCAAAGTTTCACTCAACCTAAGAAAGAACATTGTGTTTGTAAAGTAAAAAAATCTCTTTATAATATAAATGCCTATATAATATAAAGTGGGGGTAAATAAGTGAGCATATATAATTTAACTTTAGTTTCAATCCTTTCAAAATCTTAATCAATACATACATACATTTATGAGGTATACACATCATTCATAGCAATGACCAAGAAAGACAATGCAAGATTAAGCTTATAACACATGACATACATGGGAAACCCTCTTGGGGGAGAAAACCCAATGGAACCTAAAATTATACTACTATCCTATAATAACAAGATCCAATTTATTCTAGCTTCAACTGATCAAGTAATTACAATCCCTTATTTTAGTGAGACTATAATCCCACAAGGAGCTACCACACCTATCTAGTTGAGTTTCCATAACAACTAGACCTTTAACAAGTTTCACCTTGTAAGGAGGATACAACCCCCTTAGATGTTTAGATACCACAAAAACACCTATAAACACATCCACCTATGAACTAATGTCTTTAACATCTGATGATGGACCTCTAATTATTACTCGTCACCTTCACTCATACTCAAAAAATAAGAGCATTATTTTGCCAAAAAAATAATTATTTATAGGTCTTAAAAATAGTCCTAAATATATTATTATATTAAATTAATTCTTAGGAAATTCTACCCCTCCTTCTATCCATAATTCACACACAAACCTCTCCCCAGTCTGTCACATGAGTCTAGAAGCCATCACATTTAGTTTCACTATATATAGAGCATTTATGATAATCAATACCTTGGTCAGCCATTTGGCATGACTTGAACCTTAATACATCTATCATATGAAGACAAATCTTAATAAAAAAAATCATATGTTGTCCATAACATCTATGGGTCACCCTTAAGGAACTACACCTTTCAATTAGGCCCTTGTAGCCCTTATAGGTCTCATGTGAACCCATTAACTCTTTTAGCACTTCATAAAATAAAAAATAACATATAACTACTAAAAAAATCATTGACCCATTACATATTATCTATTGTGTCCCCCTTAAGTGTCAAAAACCAACATAGAACCCTTTTACTTAAGCACAATTTTCTCAAACAACATTATGTTCACATAGTCACCATGAATGAATACATAGTCAACTTGTAAACCTTTGTTAATACTACATATGATTGGTAAACCATTAAAAAATCAAAAATATTTTCCTCATGGAATATATAGCACTCCTTAATATCCAATTCATCATTATACATCCAAACAACATTAGAACAAGCTCAAATACCCTTCCTAGGTTACTTGTAGAACATAGTTGAACACATAGTTAACTTTGGAGCCCAATATATTTGTTTGTACATAAAATTAAACCTTAAAATTAATATTTATATATGAAACTTGGAATACTCTACAAATTTAATATTTAAGTAAAGAAAAAATTCTACTTAGATCGAAAGATATGGCACAAAAACTAGACAGTGGTCTTTTCAGTTGAAAAATTCAAATGATCATAGTTAAACATAAAACACTTGTCCTCATCTTGTTGGTTATTTATATTTTGTATAAAATCACTCAATAAATCTCATTTGAAAGAGATTTTTATTTGACCCATATTATTTACTAGCGAAATGTTAAACTTTAGTCACTTTGACCTCATCTTGTGCACCCTTGTAATATTGACTAAATACACACCATTGATCTCTATGAATTAAGCAAGTCTTTAAATAATAATTCTCATCATTAGATATATATTATAAATTAAAATATAATTAAACTTGGTACCCTCAAATTCCTTTTAATAATTTTACTATCATTTCATGCTTTTATGCCATTTGGCAGCCTCTCATGCAATGTTGATTCTTGACTTGTCTCACACTATTGATCTTTGTCAGTATGAACCACCACTCACCATTGATATTTTATTAGACTAGTGATATTTTTAAAATTTTCACCTACACATTTAACCTTTGAACTCATGATTAAATATTAATAAAATTTATAGTCTTCAACCCATCACTATCTATAAGTGAAACTTTGAAGATTTATATCTCAAGTTAGACAATACTTCAAGACCCAAAAATTTTAAGATAGATTCTTAAAATTATAAAAAATATATCCATTATATCCTTTTTAAAATATTGAACTTATGTTTACATGAAATAAATTCACAAAATTATTTTTCCATCCATGTTTGCATGACAGTTTGTGATGGTTAGGAAAACATTGCAAACTACCTAGGAAGCCAACTTTGCCCTTGCATATCTTTTGACACGCTTCAGTGCATGATCTAAAATTTAATGAAAATAAACTATGTGAAAAACAAAATAGACCCATATGATCACTTTATCCTAAAATTTCCACATGTTTAATATATTCCATAATCAAAATGCTTACTCAGCTCTTCTTATCACATTGCAAATTTGGCTAAGTATGGGAAAACACTATCAAATTGCTTGGGAGCCCAAATTTTCACTTACAAATTTTTGGGTGAAATTAATTACATGAATTGATACTTTATGCATAGTAACTATGGACTAATTTTATCACAATAATATGACCAACTTCCCCTAACTCATCCACATGTGGCAATAGTGATGTCAACAAATTTCCTACTCAGGTATTCTACCACTAGACTCAAACTATCTAGATGAAAGCAATGATCAACCAGATGAAATACACTCATGCACACAAGCACTAAAAAATATAAAACCTCTTATAGGGCCCATTTCACATGATCAATACTCCATACTCACCCCTAAACATATCTATCCATGTCAACACTAAAGATTAACTAAGCCCTAAAGCATATTAAGATAAGCACATTGCACACTTTGTCATTATCACTTAGGCTAACAAGGCACTTCATACACTCACCAAAACAACTCCATGACATCACTTGACATAATTGATAACTCTCCAATAATCTCCCCCTTTGTCATTTATGTCAATAAACATCATTCATCTCACCTTCTCTCTCTTCAAGCACTCTCACAATAGGAACTTTCTCCCCCTTTGACACAATGACAACTTGAGAAATAACTAATCCTGAGGACCTAAAATGACTACCAACAATATATTACCACCTTATAAATATGATACAAACTCCCCCTTACCTTTAGCCTACCTCTTCTTTCCTTGACAAACATTCTCGTGTTCCATGCCAACACTCTCTTCAACTAAGCACAAAAATCAATGAAGAAAGAACACAAAAAATAATAAAAAATGATGAAACACATAAATAAACATCTAATATGGACTTCCCATAAGAAATATAAGTAATTTCACCTTCTGAGCATCTTCAAATCTCTACACACCATGAAGAACCATCACATATGCTAACTAGCCTTCTCTCTCAAGCTACTATAAGTACCACCAATAGAAATTCATGCCATTCACCAAAAAAGAAACATTCTCGCAAACAACCTGAGAACACTCCTTAAAATAAACATTCCTTGCTCTTTTGTAGAAACTAAGCAAAAATCACTCTTCTTAAAACTAGGCCTATCTAGCCTCCTTGTAGCCCTACTTGGAACTTGTAGAGCCTATAATTTTTATTATATACATCTTCAACACCTAAAAATTCATATCTATAGTAATCTAATATTCTCCCTCAATCACACCAATTTTCATCACCAATATCATCTTATATAATATACTTGCTTCTCAAACTTACTGGACAATTAGTCCTCCATATTGAAAAAAACTTGAATAACTTAAGAACCACAAACCTTAAAATATATATTAATCTTGTTTTTAAAACCCATTTGGCCCATTAAATAAATTAATAATCCTTGGATCTCAAATAATAAGGAAAACTACTTTTCTAGCATAGCCTAAAACCTTATAATCTCAAAACAAATAAAGTCAACAAACGTCCTTATAGTCAACGCACACCTCTAAAAATTCATGCACACATATAGACACGATTACACACTTTTAGACCAAAAAATTAAGGCACCAATCCTTTAGTAATGTAGACTTCCTTCCTATAACCCAATTTAGGCCTATTTTCCCTTAAGCCAAAAATTGAGAAAATCGAGAGCACTTGAAAAAAATCTTCAATTGGCATAAACCTTCAAACCAAAACATCACCTATATCAGATAAAAAATAAGTGTATATACCTTTTTTAGCATCAAATTCTTCTTGACATTTCATCAAACTCATTATGACGTCTAGATATACCCATTCTGACCCTGCATAATAGCTCTTTCACAAATCTATAGAACAAGCTCATGAAATTATTGCTTCCCTTTAAAAAAATACCTTATGTGATTGGAATTATCATATTGAGCACATAAACTTTACTCTCCACAAGAAAATATTTATCCTAAGAAGCATAGGTAGACACACCCTACTTCACAATGTCTTAGAATAATGTGAAACTAGGTGTTGCCCACAACTCATATTCCTTCTCCTCCTTGGTCATCTAATACCTATATTTGGTTACATGATTTCATTAAATTTCCATTTATCCATTTTAGGTTTCCTAGAACCCAATTTTCTAACCATGGCACCTTACCCATTTTTATTATTTGAAACCTTCCCCCTTTAGTTTAATTTATATTAATTACAAAACTACTTACATTAATTTTTTATAATATATATTATTTACACAAAGGTATATTTAGAGAAATATCATTATTTCATAGGTTTAAAAGATTCAAAACCCTTTCCTTTGATATTGGTGATATAGGTATTGATGAGCCATTGAATTTTTACCTCTTGGTACTTCCAAGCATAGCATTTTTTATTTTGTACTTTGATTACCACATAGTACTTGATGAATATAATGTACACATATTTGTGTTTTATGGATAAAATTATTATTTCATGAATAAATAAAGCATAATATATATTTACTATTATTTTATATTAAATACTGATTTGGTATGTTTAAATAGCAAGGATAAATAATGAGTATAGGAACATAATCAACCCATAGCAAATGGGTAAGGAAACCTATAAAAATTTGGTAGGGCAACCCATAACACTTATATTGGTTGATTTTTAAAGTCTATAGTAACTATTATATTCTCTATATTGTAACCTACAAAAACTACTAGGTTGATGATAACAACCTATAGTGACCCCTGAGAGAACTTATAACATATGTAGAACACAATTGGCAAACAAATAACATCATATATTATTTAAAGTCATAGTTTAATAACCCATATCAACTACATGATAATTGTTCCAATTTGTAACCTAAATAAAATAGTTAAACCATAAAACTAGGTTTTTGTACTTAAAAATATATGTTAGTAAATTAAGAACACTATTTTTGTGACCTGGAAAGGATCAAGATAAAAACCAAATAAACCACCCTTAATTCCTTCCCTATAGACTATATTTCTATATTATTGAAACCACGTAACTAACTACTATGTTCTCTACAGAACCTGTTGGTTTTACATATAACTTAAATAAGTTATCTTGTTATATTCCATTGAAAAAATTAACCTACCTCTTATATTTAAGATAAAATTGAATAAATTAGAAGAGAGTTAAAATAATTAATAAATAATTATTATTGTTAAAGTACATGAATTATAGTTTGAACTCTTTTTAACATCTTTCTTACAAATACCCACATTACTACAGGATATTTAATGAAATAATAATTAGTTCAAGACTTAAATATCATTTGTGTTAAGGTAAGTATTGGAACTCATCTCTGACCAAGTACGTACCCCTTATTAGTATTTTTGGTAAAGATTCTAAACTTTTAATATAGTATTTATGTTATGTGAGTAAATACACTTTATATTTTAGTTATATAGATGTTTATTTTATTATCTAATATATTAATTATTTGAAATTTGTGTGAGTGTTCTTAGCTCTTAAGGAATCTTCCAAATATATAAAACAAGTTCATTTAAATTCTATCAAGTGTTCATTTAAATTAGAGTAAGTGTGATTTATTTTTAAAGAAATTTAATTTCATGTAATTTACTTTATGCAAGAGTGTTTCCTATATGCAACCTATAGTCCCTCACTATATATATATATATATATATATATATATATATATATATATATATCTGTGTGTGTGTGTGTGTGTGTGTGTGTGTGATTTTTAGGGATAGGTGTTAAACACTAAATCTCAAGAAGTTGATTTAAATTTATAATTCTAATTTCCTAGTTTCTATTTTAAAATTTCATAATTTTTAGTTTAAAATTTCCCACTTTCTAGCATAAAATTTATTGTTTTATTAAATTAATAATTTATATTTCTTCAATAAATTTATAAAAATCATGAAAACAATAAAAAACTAAACTTACACATGGCAGGTAAAGCATAATCAAAAATAAAGTTTGATTGAGTTGTATTTGGTGAGCACAAGATTATTAGGTAAAATATCAACTAGAAGGTTAAACTTTGTTGAAGAGGAATAAACCTCACCTAAAATAATCACACATTAATAGAGGACACCAATAGTCAATTCACTATTGTCCCCTAATAAGATAGAAGATACATAAATATATAAGTTCTTGGTTGACATGGTAAGATAGTCCAAGTGTAAGGAAACATGAAACAACATACCCCTAAAATTTATAGATTTATACCCTTTCAAATAATCACTATATATCCATCCTACACGTAGGGATATAGTATTTATCTCTCTCCATCCTTTCCCAAAGTCATCTCTAAAATATAAATCAAAGATCTTCTATCCCCAAAAAAGAGAATTGTAGAGTTTTTGAATCAATGAATATAACTAAACAAGAGATTCTTCTTGAAATTATAGAAAAAATCCTAAGAATCCCCACCACATCACCTATATTCATAAGATTATACTCTCACTTAACGTAGTCTAATTCCACCATTCACTATGCACCTTGGGATAAGATTGAAAAGGGTTTTAAAGAGTGGGTAATCAGGATTTTTAGTTCACAAGTAGTTCAAAAAATAATGGTGTACCAACAATAAAACATTATATCAATACATCAAAAGCTTTTGAGTTTCTCATTAATATCCTTGAAAGAGATGCACCTATGAAGAATATTCCTCTTTCTACATTGCCTAATTTTATATGAATAGATAGTGAAGATCTTAACATGTTCATATTTTATTTTTATGTTCTATGTATTAGTTATGACTACAAGTAGGATGGTTAAAATATCAAGTTATTTTTAGCCATCTGTAAGGATGAAATCCTCATGTGGTTCATGGGACTAGGTGGTGATGTTATTTCTACTTGGGGTGAAATGAAAAATAAATTACTCTCCAAATACCAATATTATTATAGAGGGATGGATTACACATGTAAAAATGTTTTTTGGATCTCATATAATGAAGATTAACCTTTATAGGACTACCTTGAAAGGTTCCTATTCAGCATATAAAAATATTAAAAACATGTATTAGATCATGAATCAATAAATCTTGTTTTGTTGAAAAGAATTAAACATTCATGTCTTGAGTATTAGATCTTCCATAGTAGATATGTGTCACATATTAAATTTGAGTAAATCACTAATTTATGCAATAAATACTCAATATATATGATGAATACCAACTACAACAACCAAACAACATATTACTCATCCACTAATGGATTCTCACAAAGGAATGTAATCTATTAAAATATATGAAACATAACATTATCAAACATCTAGCCACATAGTTATACACACTTCACACATGAAGGAAATAATAAAATATAGAGCATGCCTTGACTATGTATTACTCATATTACCATAATTAAAAATCATATTTCAAATGCCATGGTATTTGACCAAAGGTATAAAGCATCATATAAAAGAACCATAAAGTGATTGAGATCCATATAGTTGGAGGTGATATAGATCATTTTTTATATGTGGATCAAAGGAAACCTTGAATATAAAGGCTACAACATCTAGGTATGTTATAAAAATATTCATTTTTAAATTCTCAAATGTTCATATTCTTTACCTAATTATTGGGAAAGAATAAATTGCCAAACATGTCACAATAAAATTTATAATCCCCAACCACTTGGAAACAATATCTAAACCAACCATGGCTACCTCAAAATGACAATATATGATGGTGAAACCCAAACTAAAATCAATAATGGAAACACCCGTTGAAAAAATATAATCAACCATGGAAGGGGAATTAACTATGGTATACTATAAATATGGGTTTCTCATTGAAATTTCAACCATAAAAGTAATAGAAACTAGTTTTAATTCCTAACTATAATCCCACTCTCATGCCCAAAAACCAATCAACCCTTAGACAAACAAATTTTCTTGCCCAACCTATACCAAACATAGTTAATAAGTCATCTCAACTAACTTAAAATAAAATAATAATGAATTATCCCACTTACTCCATGGAGGTAGATGAAGTACATTTGTTTAGGGATAATACTTCAACCAACCAACTCACTTGTGATAATGGAACCTCCTAAAGAGGTCCTCGATGACACTTATGACACCATTACTAACTTAAAATTGTTTAATCTGACCATAAACCTAAAAAACCACATATAAAAGTCAATAAAGGAATGGCAAACCTCATTTTCTTAAAATATTAAACCTCTAAAAACCTAAACAAGATTCTAAATTTCACTTTGTAGGATAACTCAAAAATATTTATGTCAAAATCCCTTTATTTTAGGATATCAAAGATGTCCCAATATACACTAAAGATATCCTAAAAATATGCCCAAATAGATATAGTCAAAAAATAATAATCCCAAGACTATCCAACTAGTTTCATAGCTTGTTGATATCATGATAAGAATTATATTCCCACCCAAATACACTAATCTAGGTAGTTTGGTAGTGAATGTCCATGTATATTTTACCCTCATAAAAAATAACTTAATATATTTAGGAGTAACCATCAATGTAATGACAAAATAAATATTGAAAAAACTTTGTCTAAAAGGTCTACATCCAACTTCCATCATTATAAAAATGGAAAATAGGTCCATAGTTAAACTAAGAGATATAGAAGACTTGGTCATCATAGTAGATTCATGGGAATATCCACTTGATTTTATCATCTTACACCCTAAATCCAACCTACGATGATACCCACTCATATTTAGAATGCCATGACTAACTAAAAAGATATATTCATTGGATATATATTGGGGAACATGATGATTTCCAAGGGTAACACTACCAAGAAAATAGCTCTCTATCCACCAACCCAACCCTCATGTGAAGAAAAATTTATATGGGTAGAAGATGATGAAAATGGGAATGTCTCATTACAAACTTTTCTTAGAATAGAACACAAACCACAATTAAAAAGCCAAGAAGATGAAACAATCATTTCAAATGTCTTAAAAAACACATATTAGATTAGTCTACTTGAAGATAATGCATTACAATACCCATCATGTTCCCTCTGTAAGGTCCTTCCAATAGGGAAAAGCACCACTAGTTTGGGGAGTATTATTCATCACCTACTACCACACCATTAGAACCTTACTTAATTGGTTTTAAGTATATAATCCATGGGATCTTTGTCTAAATAAGTATAAATCCTACCTAAACACCCTCTTAACATCAATAACAAGTTTAATTCTAAATAATAAACTCATCTTGTATAGATTCTTCAAAATCATAAAATTTATTTCACTTGGATTTATTTTAATATGAGAGTCATCCACCTTGATTTATGCATCCACCATATCTATATCAAGGAGGAATTGAAACCTATCTTCCAACCACAAAGAATAATGAATCCTATTATCGAAGACATAGTTAAAACATAAATATAAAAAATCTTAGACACTAGATTTATCTATCCAATATCATATAGCCAATGTGCTTCTCCCCTTACAATCATGCCTAAAAACTTAGGCAAAGGTTTATCTATATATACTATCAAGAACTCAACACACCCATAAGAAAATATAATTTTACTCTCCATTTTGATGATCAAGTTCTTAAAAAATTGAAAGGACATAAATAATTATCCTTTATTGATATATTTAGTGGATATAATCATATTATAATACCTCATGAATACCAATACAAAACTACATTCACATGTCCTTGGGTAGTTATACATACTTTGTACTACCATTTGGATTATTCAATGCTCTATCCACCTTCCAAAGTGTTTTTCTATGCATATTTTCTTATCTATATCATGATTTCATTGATGTCTACATGGATGACTTCACTATCTATGGAGACACATATAATTGGTTGTCTCTAAGTCATTAAAAATGTTATATGTAGATGATGTAATGAACAGTACTAGGACACCATATCTCACGTGTATGAATAGAGGTTTATCCTTCAAAAAATAAAAGTAATCAAGAATCTATCAATTCCATGAAAATAAAAGGATTTTTGACATTTTTTAGGTAATTTGGTTACTATCATAGGTTTATCAAGGATTTTAGAAAAATAATGGCACCTTTATTTAATATATTTTATAAATATGATGAATTTATATAGACTCTTGGATGTGAACTAACATTCCAAGATCTTAAAAAAATAATAGTATCAACTCCAATATGATGTGGACTAGATTTGAATTTTCATTTCCACATCCATAAATATTATTAAAAATAAGATGGGATTTTTCATAGGATATAAGGAATGAGCCTTAATCTATCCATCTATTTTATCAAAAATAAACATTAACATGTAGAAATTAAATACACTGTGATGGAGAAATAATTTATTTTAGTCATCTATGCCATTAACAAATTCAAATATTACATAAAAGGTAATTCTATTTTTATATACACCAATTATGTTTCCATTAGGTATTTAATGAATAAAATCATAGTTAGTGGACACATGATTAGACAATTATTACTTTTTCAGGAGTTTGACATCACTATTTCATATATAAAAGATAAGGACAATGTAGTTTCATAATTTTTGTCATGACTAACATCTTATAAACATTGTCCCATTGTAGATAATTATTTTCTAGATAAACATACTTGTGATATATCTATTAACATCTATAGTTTGTAGACGTTTATAACTATGTGGTTATAGGTATACTTCCATAACACCTCTCTATGAAATAAAGACATCTATTGATAACTAAAAATGGTCTATCCTCATGGATATTTGGGTATCTCTTCTACATACACATGATTAAGAGATGATGAAGTAGTGAACATCACCTAATCTAGTCATGATGAACTATGTGGGGAAATTTATATGCTAATAGGATAACCTCCAAGACCTTAATAATGGAACATTTCTATCCCAACTTACACAAATTCTCTCTTGAATACATATAATTTTGATTCATGCTAATGTACTAGGTAACCCACATGTTATGATGAGATTCCTCTATAAACTCAATTGGTATTTGAGCCTTTTCACAAGTTGGGGCTTGATATTGTTATCCCTATAGACCCAAAATCTTAAAACAAGGGAGATATAATGGTACGTAAATATTGATTAACTAAATGTGAAGAAGTTAAAGCACTAACACTTGCAATAGATGAGAAATTTATAGAGTTTATATATTAGGATATATTCACCAGATATAGAGTAATAAGATAAATAGTTATAGATCAAGGACCTAATTTTACATAACACATTATTACATACATTGTACATTATTATATGATCTAACAAAATAAATATAATCCCTATCATTCTCAGTCTAATGGATAAGTGGAATTCATGAATTGATAGTTGGAGAATATTGTCATAAAAATAGTTGTAGTACACTACAAATAAATGGCATAACATCTTCTTGAATTTTTATGGGAATACCAAACAATATGGAATACTATGATTGGGTTCACACTATATGAGATGTTTTATGGAAATAAGGATATTATTTCCATATAATTTTAACTCAAAACCTTGAGGACTAGCATGGAACTTATCCTAGACCTTACTATAGTACATAAGGAGAGGATAATTCAACTAAATGCATTAGATGAGTTCTAAGGAGAAGGATTGTAATGTACAAAGACAATTCATCAACAAAGAGTGAGATAGGATGATAAGTTCATTAAGACTAGATAATTACAAGGAGTTTGGGCCCATGATTTAAAGTATAAAGACCATAAAGGCATGTTAAGAATAATATGGCTTATTCCTTATAATATTGAGAAAGTGTTTTATAATGGATTAATCAATATAATAAAAATCAATCTGATAAGGTTTTATTTATTGGTTAATGGTCATCATATCAATCTATATAAGAAACCACTCTCCAAGTAAAGATTTATAAATAATATAATTGAATAATAATGACCATATATGGAGATAAAATTGGTATATGAACATAATATTCATACACAATAGTCCTTAGATAACCCTATTTAACTACTATACAAGAATTTTAATTCACCCTCACCTTCCATGGAGAAAGGGTAAGCCTAATATTTTAGCTCAGTTAATCTATTTATGTTAAGATGACTAGGTGATCAATAAACATTTTGATTGTACAAATTACTAGGTACTCAAAGTTAAAAAAAGTAATAAAATCCAACAATGAAAACATTTGGATGTTATAGGTAGCCTTGGGTAGAAAAATAGTTTATTAGCTAACTAATGGCTGAATCAAAGGCCTTGAGTATAAAACTATCTTGTTGGTTTCTCAATGGAAAAAATTAAAATAAAAATAAAAAATAAAAAAATAAAAATTAGTAACATCTTGCCATTATCCTCTCTTTTATCCTAACATCTTCATAATCCTTATACATATTTATTAAATAGATCTATTATACTATATTAACTTGTATCTTGATGCTAAAAGTTATATCTTAGTTGCTACATGTTCTATATAATATACTATGGGTTAAGTTCCAAATTATATGGGTGCATTCCCAAATTCTATAGGTTATTTTATATATTCCATAGGATGTGATTCTAAGATACATGATGATGATAGATGCTAAGGGAAATCGTTATAAGTTATAAGAAGGATCATATATATAAATGATGATTATTTGAAACATCTAGTTGCCAAAGGCCATTAGGGAAATATTACATACTCATTAGGTATGTATTAGGTCTTCACTCATAATCCTTTATGATCATCTCACTAATTTCTTATTGTTGATACACATCTATGTGACCTACCTAGATCCATCCTTACTCTAGGAGATATTTCCATTTTAATATTTGGCCATGTTAGACTCTATTTAATAATTTTTTAAGGACAATAAGACATTACAATTGAATATGGTTGATAATAACCATTCATACCATATTTCTAACAATCACTTTCTATTAGGATTGAATAAAGACATCTACTACAATAAACTATATGTTATACTTCAGTAGTTGGTCACCATTTGTATAGAAAGTGACATTTTGTTTCTAGTTTCCACTCTAATTTCCACATGATTACAACTTCAATAAAAATTATTCTATTCCACTCCATCATATAACACATTTTTAAAATTTACATCTTACTTGGCTACTCCATATGTTATAAAACATCATCTAGTCATCAACACTAGTAATCAAATTCGAATATATTAGTAAACTAATGCATATAAAGGTAATGATGGAATTCTTTCTTGGAATAATTCTATTTTTTACATTTAAACATTTAAATTTATGTTAAAATATAATTCAACGTAATGATTCCAAAGTTATGGGCTAAATAAAGACCAATTATTTCCTTTTCAAGACAAATTATCACATCAACCTTTATCTACCACTCTCATCACATACAATCATTCCTTCGTATCCACATGATCTAAATTTATAATTTAGTCACTTAAGAATGAGTTCTAACTTAGTTGGGGGGAGTATTCAATGGGATGATACATAATCTCAATCAATGCTATAGGAATGTGGAATGTCCATTTAAGTTAAGTTGTAAACACTTAAGTGTGAAATCAAGTCAAAGTAATGATATATTCAATATATGTGGAATTTATAAATCTATAATTGGAATATACACACCTCATATCAAAGAATTCACTGCTTACTTGTGTCTAAATATCAAAATAGACATTTTTCTGTAGGAAATAAATATTTTGGCAAACATTGGTCATGATGTAGTCAAATGAGATACAAATATATATCACACGATTGAAATAAAATAAATAAATTTCACATCTATTTAAATATGAAGGATATATGAGTTAATTTGAGATATTGATAGGGTTTGATGATCAAATTGTAAAGGATTTTGCATAATCCTTGATAAATGATGTAATCATTGTGAAAGGGATACAAGTTGAGATATCTGAATAATTGCTGTAGAGATCACTACATTACCATGATAAGGATACAATTGGAATAATAAAGACAATTCCTTATCAATAATAAACATATTCTATGAATAAGGATAAAAATTAGACCTATCTAAAAAAGGTACATTATACTCATCTTTACCTTTGTCATGGGCTGAAGTTATCTTATATATCATCAAATACTTGCATTGTGAGGGTATACACTCCATAATAAATGAAAACCACTTCAATATTTTTAATCATATTAGGCATGACAAAAATATAAATATAAACAATTTATGGTTAAACATGCTTATGAGAATGGCATAAAAATATCAAAAAGGAAGACAAAATATTTGTCTCACCACTATTTAATCTAATTAATCATGTAAACATGTTTAATAGACAAAAGTCCCAACATAACTTGGGATTAATTATTATTCATGTAAAAAATACCTAATAAGTAAAAATAACAAGTGGTTAGTAAACAACATGATCAAATTGCTGAGGAATAATCACACATAACTATGGAACATAATGTTGAAGAACAAGAAGAGAGGCCTAAGAGGAGAAGGAAAATGAAGCTAAATATATAACCTCCTTCATCATAATATTAAGGCAATAATAGGTATTATGATGTTCCTTCCAACTCAATACCAATTAATAATAAAAATATCTCATCTTCACAAACTCCAAGGAGACAAATTTAGAGGAATAGGTCTAGGATAACAAACTAATACACCTAAGTAATTTATGTTTAAATACAGATATAAAGTGAATAATACCCTAAAGAAGAGGAATAATTTAGTGAATATGAGGAAACTATTAGTATATTTTATGTAGATAACTCTACCCCTTCCAATTTTGAAGTTTCATATTTTGGAGAAATGGAACATTTGGTACTCCACAAACTATAGTAGGAGAAGAAATAATGGAAGAGAAACCCACTAAAATTAAAGTGGATACAAAATAATAAGAAACTCCTATACAACTAGAAAAAATTTAAAAAAAAATTATATGGCCTATTCGAAATAAAAACCCTTAAGGCATGAATAAAATAAATAGAGGCTAAGGATAATGAATTGGATTTTTTTGCCAGGGTGGGAGAAGAAGACAGTAGGCATAAACAAGTCCCTGAATTTCAACCTATAGTAGAATAATATTCTATAGTTTTAGGAAGGGTGTAATGGATTTTTTTTTTATCAATTTACTCTAAATTTGAGTATAATTTCTCATTCATTTCCATTTAAACAAAAGTGTTGAGTTAGGAGTAATTATTCCTCTAAAGAGATGTTAAAATTCAAACGTGACAACTCCAATGAAATGGTGAGTTAAGAATATTAAAGGAATAAAATGATTATTTTAAGAATAAATACAAATAAAATGAATCATAAATCATAATATTTATATAAAACATTGAGTATATGATCTAATTGACTATATAGATCAAGAATTGTATACCACCTACAAAGGAATATGTTTTATATATTGAAGAATAATGGGTAAAGTATAAGTTTATGAGAACTTAGTGTGATATTATATAATTGGTGAATTATCATTATTTTTCATTTGATTTATACAAAAATATCACTCTCGAATATTAAATTTAGTTATGTTAATTTTACATGCATAATTAAGTTATTCCCCATGATTTAGAATGGAACCCAAATTTGTATGTGTGTGATGTATTGTTGATATCCTTTTCATCTTGTCTTATTAATGAGAAGAAAAGAGGAAACTAATTACATAATTAAATTAAAAATAAGGAAAACACATTAATTATTATAGGGGAGGATACTCATCCTTATATCATATAACAAGAATGGGTAAAATTGACGAATATAAGATAAGGAGTTACTAGAACTAGGTAAAAGCAAATTGAGGTACAAAATTAGTATTTAATCTTAATGTAATAAAAAACTAAATAATAATATATTTAATATATAATAAAATAGAATTAATTAACTCCAAATTTGAAAAATAAGTATCCATTTTCATGTGATAACAATAAAGCAACACTCAATGGGATTACCAAGTATATATATGTTACAAGAAGAAAAAGGTCAAGTTGGATTGTTATTGCTTACTATCCTGCTCTTTTTTGGTATTATATTTAAAATTAGAGAGTAATTGAATAATTAAATGAATTTTCTAGAGATATAAAGTGTAAAAGGATATTAAAAAACTTTGAAATTTTCAAAAAGCAAGGATCAAGTGTGCTGGAATCAGTTGATTTAGGACACTTTGCTCATTTATATAAAGGTTTAGGTTGCTTGAAGACAAGCAACATGATTATTCTAAGGGTGTGATGAGCAATTGAAATGAGACTTTTTATACCTAATATAATCCATTTTTACCTCCTAATATTATTTACAATCATATAAAGTTGGCTTTTATACTTTCCTTACCACATAGGACCTAATAAATATAATGTACATGTCTTTATTTTTTATGGATAAAACTATTTTTTCATGAATAAAGATTGCATCATATAATTTTTCTATTTTTTTGTATTTTTTATTTTTTTGGTATGTTTATATAGTATGGATAAATAATTATTTACTAGACACAATAAAACTATAATAGTTGGGTAATACATCAGGTAACAACTTGGTAGGCCTACCCATGACACATGTAGCAGTCAATTCATACAAGCCAAAACAAATACTAAATTTCCTATTGAAACCCATAGCAACTATTGGGTTTATGATAAAATCTCATAGTGGCCATTTATGTATATATTATCATCTATAAATTATAATGTTTAAATGAATAACATCCTAACGTAACTAAAGGAGCAAATGAATAACATGTAACAACTACATGATAATTATTCTATCATGTAGCCTAACTAAAACAATTCAATAATGAAACTAAGTTTATATGAATACTAAACTATGGTCATTATTTAATTATTAATATGGATTACATGGCTTGCAAAGTATCATGATAACAACTAAATATGCCACCATTACTTTCTTCCCTATAGACTATATTTTTCTATTGTTATAACCACATAACTAACAACTTTGTTATCTATAAAACCTCTTGGTTTGTCATATATATTGAATAATTTATCTTATTATATTATACTATAAAAATAAACTTGCCTATTCTATTTAAGATAATTTATAAGAACATATATGCGAGCTAGAAGAAGTAATAAAGCAATATTACTGTTAAAGCATAGGAATTTTTTTTAACTCTTTGTAATATTTTTGCAGTAATACCCACATTGCTACAAGATATTAATCCAAGAAGAATTGGTTTGAATTAAAGATAATTTTTGGTATGGGAATGATTATAACCTATATATTAACAAGGAGGTCCCCCTTGTTAATATTTAAGGTAAATACCCTAAATTATTAACATAGTATTTATTTCTATTATGTAAGTACATTTCCTATTTGAGTTATATGCATATTCAACTTTTTAATTAATACAATAAACATTTGGCATTTGTGTGTGTTATTATTTCTTAAGGAATATTCAAAATCTATAAAATAACAAGTTCATTTCTATAATTACCTAAAGTGGTATTTGAGTGCTAAGAGTGATACTTGAGACAATATTCCTAGCTTAACCCTAGACCTATCCTAAAGCCTTTTATACTTTTCCAGCCTTTGTGTAGACCAAAGGTGTCCCTAGTCAACTAAAACATAGTCTTAGAGCTCTATTCCTAGATCCTAACCCTTCATGTATAGCATCCTAGCATCTGGACATTATCACCACATTAAGGACACTAGATCCACATGGAGTTAGTGTCCCAAACACAACACTAGTGTCCCTTGTCTTAAAACTCCCAAATGGATATCCTCTTAAGGTTGACCTAAGTATATTTTTAGTTATATATAATTTTTATCCTTCAATCAAATACATTATCCAACTAGATACAATTATGTCTCATTTTTTGGATTTTATCTAACTACATCATCCAACTCAATATAGTTTTATTTCTTTCCCAACCTCCATTGACATTTCTATTTTTATCAAACTATATGAACTAACCTAATATAGTCTATTTGTTTTAGCTAACTATATTGGTTTGGATAATACAATTATTTTCTAGATTATATAACTAATTATATCAACTTGGTTGATGTCATTAATATTATGTAATTAGCCTTTAATTATATATTTTAGAACTTTGTTAACATCATGATGTCACCTCTTAAAGTATGTATTGTTAGCCACAACCTATTATGATCCTACATGGGGTTTTTATTTCTTCCCTCCTTATCCACCATCTAAGACAATTATTGATGGTTCAATTTTTCAAAAAATCACTCTATGTCTTCTCAATCTCGATCTAACCCATATCATATAGTATATATAGAAAATCATGAAATACAAATCCAAAGTTGTGATGAATATACACCTTATACCATGTTTACTGCTAAACCTAAAAATTTTACACTCATAAAAAAATCCTAAATAAATGGTAGGAACTTCAAATTATGTCCCACATATTAAAACTAATGTTCATGCTCCCCTTGATAAACTCATAGCAATAACACTGAGTATTAGTATAACACAATATAACTTGGTTGAAATCAGTCTTCATCTTTTATTATAGTTGTGGTAACCAACACCAATTTTTAGAATCATCCTTCCAATACAAATTTTTTCAATCCCCATACTTTTGCTCAATATCCACCTCTAGATACAACATAAATACTTTCACAAATGGTACAATAAATGAGCCTTACACAAGCTTATAATAATTCCCAAATGTTTCAAATGATAAACCAAATTAAGTAAATGGATAATCAACCTCAAGTCATCATGACTCAACCACATAATAATTTTTTCCTCCTCCTCTTAAATATGCCAATGGTAATATCATCCATAAACATATTTTCCATAATAAAATGTTTCAACATCTTCAAAACAAACCTTTACCTCCATTATTTATGTCCATAGACATTGAAAACATCTCTCTAACTATCACATATGATGAGAATGAAGATCATGCTATCTTTATTTAAATATTTAGAAATATATGAGGAATGGGTCCAAACTAATAATTTTTATACTACCAAACTTCTATTCAAAACCTTTACTATATATTCACAAGAATGGTATAATCAACTCCTATAAATTCCATCACATAACTAGACGATTCAATCAATGCTCTAGTTAAGGAATTACAACATAGTGATCTTCCTAAAAAAATCCTTATCCATTTAATTGTTTCTAATAACTTCCTAATGAATATTATCACACTTTCATCAAATATTTATCTCATAAAGTGGATCATAACATGAGTGATGATAATATTTTCAAACTATTTTCTACCACTCTTAAATTCCTTCTTCAATATAAAGTTAGGATGTTTTCCTCTAATACTTTATAAGAGGCCTTATATTAATAAAAAAATCAATACTTCATTATGATTCAATTCCAATAATATCATACAAAATCATAATAAATGTCATTGATACCACTCTATCTCAAAAACATCTTCCCAAACAACCTAATGAGGGAGCTTTCAAATAAAGAAATATAATCCTTTCCCACCCTCTGTTGAGTCTCCACAAACTCAAATGAAATATGCCTCCTAAATATATGAGGTTTGAATCTTTAAAAAATCCTCCAAAATGATACAATCCTAATATTTTTTTGGGTAGCATGTTGTAATAGGTCATTATCATGATATTCAACAACTTCTTATCTCATTACTTAGTCCACATTTCAATTTAGACACTCTTGCATAACAATGTTATCAAGACTACCCTAAATTATTTCAAGAACAATATAACTGAGATAACATACAAAACTATCAAAATAAAATACCTCCTAATCCCAACTCATCCACTATTTTTTTCCAAACCATATTTAATCCTCCTTTACATAGCAATCAGGAAAAAATAACTAACATGAACAACTTCAAAAAGGTGGTTGCATGGGTCAATCCTACATCTCTTAGTTCATATGAACCCAAGTATCACTTAATTAAAATACTTACCACATGGTTTATTATAGGTGATTATGACCATTTAGGTTTCATGAATCATCGTAACTATTATGCTTCTTCCTATGTACCAAAATTGCTTATCTCAAACTATATTGGCCATAACCCAATACCATTTAGTTTTAACCACTTTTAGACAACTGAATCAATCATGACATAGAATGTACCAATATTATTCTCTTACATTCATACCCATACATCATTCATGACATATAATGCACCAATATAGTTCAATCACATATAGAAAATTACATTGGCCATAACATAAAATGTACCTATATAGTTTTATCATTTACAATCAATTGCATAGGCCATAACTAATCACGTGTTGATGATTTTTAATGCATTTCATCATACCACTTAAACTAAGTTGATACAATAGATTTTAATAATGTCTCACTTAAATATTTGTCTTCATAAAATAATATTGACATATCTAATATAGTAAATTTTATTTCACTAAACCACATCAACCTAGTTGATATAATCCATTCCAACACTTTTTCAGTAGTCTGTATCAACCTCATCAATAAAGCTATTTTCATCTCATCACACTGTATTGACCCATTTAATACAATTAATTATGGTTGGGTTCTAAAATACAATGTCTAATTAGATAATATAGTCCAACTTAGCTCTATTTCTTGATATTATATCAGCCTAGATGATACTATAAAACACATTTTTATTTCACCTCCCAAAGATCTTGGCATTGAATTAGATGTAACATTTCCTATTATAACACAAATTTACATAGAGTTTGACATCAATAAAATGGATTTAAATCTTGAGGTTAGCTCCTATTCATCTATATCTCATAGGTTTATGAACATTTTGATGTCTATTCTCTTTATATCACACATTTTGTTATATCTTGTGATACCCATATTTTTCATACTATGAATTTTGTGGTGCCTTGTGTTAACCATACTTCATCCTTTGGGGAATATTATGATTCACTTCCTTGATATTATTCATACCTTTGGGGTATCTTGTGATTCCCACCCTTTATATTTTAGTATCTTAATACACCATCCTTACCATGAAATACTCATTAATAAACATACACCTTTTTATCATCATCACCATATCTCACTTCAATAATGTTTTTGAGACACATAAGCTTGGATTTCACATTCTCACCTTTTCTAAAGACATTAACATATATTTTTATTACTATTTTTTCTCATGTTCCTTAGATTATTTAAATTTAATTTAATTTCACCCTGTTTTGGGATGATTTACTCACACCATTACTTCCTTTTTTATTCTTTGGTATTTTTACTTTCAACCTTAAATTCCCTTGTGGTTATTTGATATTTCCTTAAATTTTAATATCATTTTTACATACACCATTGTTTAATTTTTTTATTATTTAGTTTTATTTCATTTTTCATTTAGCTTGTATTTATCTTTTAGATCTTCCATAGAACCTTTGAGGTTTCATATATCATAATTTTATCACTTTTCCTTAGTATCATTCTTGATTATTAGGACCTTATTTAATTTCCCCCTCTTTTTGGATTTCAAGTTACTTTCCCCTTATTTTTGGATGATTATTTACATTTTACCTATTTTGGGATGACTACTATTCTCATAGTACTTGTACTAGATCCCTCATAGGTTAGTACTAATTCCCTAGTGACATGAATATCATAGCATATCCACATCCATTTTTAATCATTATTTTCCATCCTTGTGATAAGATATAAGCATATTCCTCATTGTATCATTTTCATTACATATTCAAATCTCCAAAGAACCATATCTTTTGTTTCTTTCCTTTCAGTTGAGGCACACATAAGCCAATTTTGATATTGTAACTTGTGAACAAGTCTAGGTGTCTTTATACACCATTGTATTTCGGTAATAATCTCTAGTTTACAAGTGTAAATTATCTTTTTATAGTCATATTTAGCACCCATTACTGGTATTTACAAATCCATATAAATAAAGGAACATATAAAAATCCAAAATAATTAAAATTCATATCATAATAAAAGGCAAATGATTAAAAGGTAATTATATATTAAAATTTATATCTCATGAAAATATGTGATATTTTTTGTCACATCTCCCATTATATCAAATTATTAAACTCAAAAATTGTGATCATGATAGAGTCAAGGTCCATTGGGGTTTGGTAGGCCAATATACTATGGTAAGAGGTTTCATTATTACATCATAAAATATTCCTACATTTTAGTGTTACTCACAAAAGTACCCAATCTTTGTAGTAGACTAAAAAATATCTAAGGGATCCTAAGGGGTAGGTAACATGTTTTAGGAAGGTAGTATATTTTTTATTTTCATGCATACTAGCCTTATGAGATGATCTATATACTTCACTTGTTATCCCAAGATTTGTATTTAATAGTTAGGTGATGTTGATAGTTCCTATCATTTCTCACTTATTTAGTTTATCTCATTCCCACTAAATATTTTCACATCACACATTTGGCACCTCACATTCTATACCTACATCACATTATTCCTGATATACCCTTATTAGGCTTCAGTTTAATTTGATCACACCTACCTACTTATGCCACTTAGATTAGTTTAGAGTTACATTGTAAGACCTTGAATAGGACCAGGCCTTCCTCATAAACACATTTCACCATCCCATTGTTTTCCACACCATATGAATGTCATCTTAGTCATGTTATCGTGTGTTTTTTATTTCATACATCTCATTTTAGAGTATGCACTAAAGTTTGAATTATCATTATTTAGAGCTTTCCAATTTTCATTCATGTTCTTGGACTTCTCTTATCTTACATTAGACATTTTTAATTTTAAACACACTTATTGTATACACTCTAATTGGTTAAGAAACCACACATATCATGTCTTTTCATAGTCCTTTCATAGGAAACTCTGACTAGATAATATGAGCTTTGTTCACATTTATCCATGTCTTTTATTTTAATCATGTTGGTCTTATTTCATGCTTGAGTCACCTTTTTACCTACTCTTAGTCATCTCAAGCCCTTAAAATGGTCATTCCACCTCAACCAAGTCATATTTACCATGATTATTCCATCCCCCAAGGTCCCTAGCCTATAGGATAGAGTGTTGGGATTAGATTATAGCACTAGACCCTAGGGTGTCCCATTTCTAGTGCTCTTATCTAGGGTCATTTTGAGCTCTAACAATTAATTTCCCTCACCTTAAGAGTCCCAACCCCTTTCTTAGCTTCATACTTAATTTTTTCAATGTCAGCCAAATGAAATTAAAGCTCCTAATTCAAAATAAAGAGTCTCCTATACAATGGAATACAAAAGGAATTTTATATCTAGCACTTACTACTTTGGCACATTACATAATAAAAATCAATCAATAGTATAGCTCAGCATTTTGCATCACACATAGACTTGAAATATTGATCAAGGAAGGGCTTAGGCAAAAGTTCATTTTTGCATCTACTATGTGCATTGATTATGCACGTTCTCTAAGGGAGAACTATATTTGATCTAAGATCCTAGATTGGGGATTAATGTATGCAAAAATTAGGATAAAAGGGGTTCTAGATCATGAAATCATTCTTACCCTAACCTAGTTTTTCCCCCTTTTTATTTTAATTTATTTCTTGCTTCATGTGTGTAGATAGACTTAGGGGTTGAATATTTAATTCGCTTTACAATGATCTCCATCGATAGTCAAGATCTAAAATTTCATAAGAGTACCAATATATGGACAACAAATAAAAACCAAAAAGCTCAAACCTTTGTGACCAGTTTGGATAATAGTAATAAGAATAGGAATATAACACTAGAAACTAGGGTGTCCTATTTTTGGCACTCTTATCCTTTCATCAAATGAAATATAGGTCTTGATTTGTGATAGTGTCCCAGTCTTACACCATAAATTTATAGCTCTTCAATCATCTATTCAATCTATTTTTAGATAAGTTTATTTCTTTTCCTCATGTGAATTATTTAATAAAAATTTGTATTTTTCCATATTAAAATATATTTTTAAACTTACTCTATACCATTTATTATTTATTAACTAAACACTAGTTTCCCAAAAATAATAAAAAATTTGGTGAACCTAACTTACTTTGAACAAATATAAAAACCTAGGTACCCTTAGGGTTTTTCCTTCATATTTTGTGTAAATATTCAATTTTAAATTTATATTTTTTTATATAATTTTTTTGGTTCATTAAATTATATTCAAATATTGTTTTAGAATTCAAATTTTTGCAATAAATTTCAAAAATTCTAAACCCTAACCCAAAACCCTAGATCTCCAAACTAGGTCCTCCAACCCTAAGCCTCCCTCCCTTACTTTTTTTAGAAAAATATTTTTGAATTTTTTCAAATTTTTTTGGAGTGTCAAAAATATTTTCAAAATCTCAATATTAGTAGTTATTTTGTGCAAAAATTCAATTTCAAATTTTTGTTATTTTTATAAATTTTTGTGCATTTATCCTATTCAAAACCATTTTAAGAATTTAAATTATTGCAATATTTTTCAAAAAAAATATAAAACCCTATATTTCAAAAATAGGTCCTCAAACCCCATTTTTTCCTCACTTATAATTTTTATAAAAGTATTTTATATTTTTTGCAAATTGTTTGGAGTGATAAAAATATTTTCAAAATCTCTATGTTAATAGTTATTTTTTGCATTTATTTACTTAATAATACTTTTCAATATTCTCTTTCGTGAAATAAATAAAATGGATACTAAGGAACTTCTTCCCCCTCATCCCATAGATCAATTTATAAAATATTCTCATAATTATGACAATGAATGGACAAATTTGCAAAATTATACATTAGCTAAAAATGTGGAAAATGATTTCATTTTTAATGAAGATAATTAATATTTTTGTAATGAGTAATATTATGAGATTAATATTCTTCTCTGAAACCTATCTCTTTTATTCCCTCTTCTAAATAAAATAATTTTGATAAATGGGAAAGATACTTTTCACGTCATTCTCCTATGCACAATGCACCAAATGAACAAATTAGTCATGCACTTCCAAGTGAACCTATAATTGGTGATAATTTACTTCCATGTAAATCTAATTTATCTCTTTTTTTACTTCTCTATTAAAACTATAACAATATAAAAACAATATAATTAAAATTCCAATGCATAGTTCAATTCATACATCTCATGTTTTTAACTCTACTTTGTCAAAAGAAGGTCTAAATGATAACTCTCTTTCTCTTACTTCTCATTAAAATAATACATGTATTCCACCCATGGATAGTATTTATGCACACAACATTCCAATTTTAAATGATACTCTATTGCACATTCGAAAGGAATTAAATTTGTCTCTTAAATCTCTCCCTAGAAATGATGGAAGTGATAATGAGTATGATAGTGAACATGCCATTGAATATGAAAATGAGAGTGATTATGAACAATATTCCAATTATGATAATGCATGAAATAATGTTTATTATTATGCACATAGTGAATAATAATATTAATCTCATGTTTCTAACTCTTCTCTCACTCCTCTCAATCATAATCCACTTCCAAATGTTGTTTCTAATTATATGCGTGATTCTATTTCAAATAATGCACATATTTAGGTTACTAGAACATATTATACTCAATTAGAATGTGGTTCACTAAAACATAATGATACCAATGAATCTCCTAAGCCACCCCTCACTATATTATAATCCAATTCTCACTCTTCGCCTAAAGATAATGGTATCCCACATCCCTCTAATAAGGTCCAACTACCATTACTCCCAAGGTTAAAGTGAGCACACCTCCTCTTTATGATCTAATTACTAAATGTACCATTCCCATGGATAAAATTAACAATCAAATTCAATGATTAAATGAACAACTTTAAGATACTAATGTACCATTATTGGATATTATCTCTTTAATGCATGAAATTGGTAAATTACAACATCAAGTACATCTCCTAATCTTGGAAAACAAGGCTTATAAGTCTTAGATGGATGCCAATGATTTACATGGTAATCTCCTTTTGAATAAATTTATAAAATATTCATTTCCTAATCATTCCTAGATAAGATCATTACCTCAATTTGATGGAACTGAAGATCCATTCATACACCTTCAGGCCTTGTAGAAGGCTTTGCAATCTCATGCAAGTCCTTTGATTCTACTAAAGTTGTTACAGTAGACATTAATGGGAAATCATAGAATTGGTTCTTTCATCTACTTCCCATTATATCCTTTCATATATATGATGATTTAGAGGAGGCATTTCTTAGATATTGCATGAAAAACATGGGCCCTCATGTTACATATGAGAAACTTGCCACACTCCATCAAAATTCTTTA
Organism: Torreya grandis; assembly: GCA_037957365.1. Lineage (NCBI taxonomy): Eukaryota > Viridiplantae > Streptophyta > Pinopsida > Cupressales > Taxaceae > Torreya > Torreya grandis. The sequence continues at coordinate 380,782 of JARHVA010004080.1, read as the reverse complement.
GATCTAGTTAGTGAGTATATCTTATGATTTAAGAGTCACATGCTAAGAATAATATACAAACCAATAGATTTGGAGATTTAGAGTATCTTTATTAAGGGGCTTCACCAACCTCTCTTTGAGCATCTATTATATTAGATAGTCTTCTTTTAAACACTTGTGTTATACAGTTTTAGCAGTGGAAAAGAAATTAGGATTGATTGAGGTAGATTCAATTGATCAAATTAATCTATATTTTATAGTATAATATACATCTATAGCTCCTAAAACATAGCATCAACCATGTCCCAAATAAGATAAGAGACCACAACAGGAAAACCAACTAGTTAAGAATAGAGAGACAGTCTCTAAAGTACAACCTAAGTATGCACTATAGAGAAAAACATCAAGAAACCACTATAGTATAATTAAAATCAAGATATCTCATCTACCATATTATCAACACTAATATATATAAGGTTAATCACATTACCTTCTACTCATTGATGAGATCCAAATATCTTACATAGATAGCCACATTAGCCCTTTTACAACTATCATCATATCCATGGACACAAAGTTAATGACTGTTATGGACTCTGACATTGCATTAATAGATGTGTTGATAATGGCATCATAACATTCACATAATGGGCACCAAGATCTCCTCCATCATGGAACCTTAGACCTCATTCCTCCACAACTAAGTCATGCCAAGACATTCTTCCATAGAAATCATCAGTCACTCATCATGAGAGAAATGTGGTTTCTAGGATATAACCACATAGGATATCTCATATTTTACCTATTCAAAATGTTTTGAAATCCATATAGCAATAATAACCTACATATAACACTATATTTTGAGGAATACAAAGTGTAGTTCTATATACATATCTAATAGAGTTATAGGCACCATAATAGAATACTTCTCTAGAGAAATATTCATATGGTCAAAAATTTTAGGTCCTATCTCATGTATCAATCCACTAAAATTAATATTAAATTAACCCACATCACAAAGTATTACTCCTAATAATATTCACTATGGCTAGATTTTTAGGGACCTATTTCACATAACAACCCACTATGATTGAGATTAAATGAGCCCCCATCATAGGATTTAACTCCATCTTGATCTATTACTCAATCATACACATCAAAAAAAAGGCTATAGGGTATATTATTATATATAAACAAGACTTATTCATAGCACATAGTTTCAGTTGCACGACTAATAAAGTTAGATTTTGTAGAGTCACCATACATAGATACAGTTCATACACATTAGATAGTATCAACTATAGAGAATATTACTACATATAATGAGTGTTATAAACACTTGTTTAATTTTATATTAGGGTTTAGATAGTGATACATCATATCATAATATAACACACATTCATACCAACATCAGTTCATAGCTTCACTTAGCAAGGTAATTATGGAGCCAAAGGTCTAGCTATCCTTTGTATTCTTGAGCCACTCATGGGGAAGTAATATGTACAACATGTTATCTTACATCCTAATATACTAACAAATAACATTCTTAATTCCCAATAACTAACTATAGCTATAACTAGCCTATCAAAATCCAAATCTTACCAAATCTTATTTTTACCAAAATTAAACCAACTTAGTTTATCTAAATAATTTATCAATTACAAAACCAATAATTGTTTAGCTCAACAATGATTACAAATCAATTCTAACATCACACCTTAACTTATCAACAAAATTCAAATCATATATCCCAAGTACCATTTACCAAATAAATGCAAAAACCTCAACATCAAAACCAAATCAACTACTGCTAAATCAATAAATGATAAGAAATATACCAATCCATTCCAAAATCCATAACATAATACATATAAATCCATAATCAAACCGACATCCATATATATAACCAAGTTTTCAAATACATATACACTATATCAAATACAATCAATCATGAATGAGTGTCATGCCCTCACTCTCTCCTCTAGTACTAATCACATAGTCCACTCTAACACTCAATGGCCCTACACCTCCTTGAGATCCTGAATACCTCTTACACCAGCACTCTCACTCAAATAATCACCCATGTTCCTCATGCAAGTACACATACCACCTTTAAAGATCCATGTACTCATCCATAATCCACATACTCACTGATCCATTATCAGGTGGAGGCATCCCATGCCTATCTTGCTCAGCCCTTAGCTCATCTCTCTCTTACTACCCTAACATATGCAACTATATCTATCATATATCTATCAAAAAATGAGCATAAACACCAAATATAACTATTTCATGCTCTATCAAACCCTTCTCCATAACATCATCAGGAACATGCCATGTAAGATCTCAGAGTGTTAACTCAATGATGGTCTCTTAGTACTCACCATATCCCCTCCCTGCACCAACATGTGCTTCATCCTAGGCACCTCCTACTCCACCTACATACAAAATATAACATGACATTAGATATATACTTTCAAGTTACACTAAAATAAGCACAAACTTGTACACAATTCAAACATAATTGTTACTTACCTCACATTATTTGGATCAACATAAGGTCTTCATAATCAATAACACCCACTCCATCAATAAGATATAATGGAGCCCACTGATACCTCACCCACCATGAAGTATATGACTCTATGCATCTAACATCATCTACATTGGGAATATCTATAGCAACATCCCATGCATCCAAGGGTGATGGTGATAACTCAGTCTCAGTAGGCCTCTCATGAGCTCCTACCCTCATTTATGCTTGTACACTACTCACCCACACCCATGTTACTCGAGGCACATCTTGTGGTACCTAAAAATATCTAATCACATGTTCATATTGAAAGTTCTCATACATTCCAACCCAATGGTCATGTAACTAATAACTGACCCTCATATACCATAACTTTACTCCATCCTTGGGACACTAAGGGAATCCTTTGTAAGGTCTCCATATGATATCTTGAGCCAATAATCTATTTAAAACTCATCTATAATGATTTATCCCAAGAGACCAAATAACTAATGAACTCATCCACCTCTCCCTCATCAATATTATTAGTTTCACAACTATCATATGATCATAAGACCAACAATGCAATAAGGTAGCTACACTCACACCACTACTAAATGCCTCATGAGTAAACTGGTAAAGATCCCTATATAAGTGGGAAATCATATTCATACTACATGAGAATATAGTACCATACACCTCTATGTTACACATCATCCTATGCATCCTATATGCAATATATACCCCTTTCTCATCCATAATAATGAATGAATACAACACGACCAACCACTTCTATAGACATGGAACACTTGAATTCACAATAATAGACAAAAATACATCACTATCACTACTTCTCTAATGTATGCCTGAGGGAACACCAACAAAATATAAGGAGACACTATCAATAACATTAGCACCAATGTCATCATGTAGTGTTACATATCATCCACTAACTAGAAAATGTAAAATATGATACAAATCCTCTAGAGTAATAATAATCTCCCCTATAAGAAGCTATAAAGAACAAGTGTCTACATTCCACATCTCACATAAGGTGGTAATCAGATATCTATCTCACTACATAGTTCCTAGGTCACAAGCATGATCCAACCCCACCTTATCCATCATAACTCTCTCATAAACTAACAAAGGTAACAATCTCAATGTCTCCATCACCTAGCCTCTAAAAAACTCCCTCATCCATACCTTGCCTTGAAAAAAAATAACAAACAACATACATATTAGTCAACCATGCCAAATCAATAGCCAAGTTATATAATAAATATGTTATAAATCAGAAACTCAAAAAGCTAACCCTAGTGGATAATAGTGTTGTAGAAAGGACACTAGCATTAGACAAAATCACTAAAACCTAGATAGTAGTGTTGAACATTGGATAAGAGAACTTAATCCTAGATAGGAGCAATAAAATTAGTGGAAATTATCCTAGACTACTCAAAAGGGCCTTAAAACATAAAAAACAAGATTCCAAATAGGCAAAAATCACACATTTCAACTACTTACTAGGGTAATCTCTCCACCAACCTCAACCTAGGCTACCAACTACTCAAATTGGGTCATGATAGGTGCTCATCTCCTTGACATATCTCCTACCCCAGATTTTAAAATATCAACATAGTCAATGTGAAAACGAATCAAGAATCAATCCACTTTTTCTATATCAAACAACTTTTTCATTCAAAGCAACATACCATTTTACCCATAACTTCAACCACATAACTCCATTTTGTAAACAATTTTATTCCATAAAATCATAAAAATGATACCTTCAACATCATGTGAGACCTTCTTTCTTACTACCTCATCCACCTACTGTGGAACACACATTTTTGTACCTCTTTTATACCTAGACACATAACTTGGTCTTCACCAATCAAAAACTTGTTCTAACTTTCAAAACAATTTAGTCTAATTAATCAAACAACTTCTCAATAAATTCAAACTTTACCAACCTTACATCCATTCTTATGCCATTATTCATCACTTTTGTCTCAACCTCCTATATCACAAATATCATCACTCTCTGCAAAATGGGGGCATCATTCCTACTTTTCATATTCCCACACTTGCCCAACATACCCATCCACTCTCATAAGTGGATACACCATGGTTCTTACACCTCCAGTATTCAAACTATTAAATTTATCTTAAATTGGTAAAAATATATAGTGATTCATATTACGTGGGTCACTCAACATTACTTTGGACATTTAGGGGGATATACCTTCAATTTATAGATACACAGACTATTCAGATATAGTGGTTCAGATCATATAGATCCATAGTGATTTTAGATTATAGATATATAGACTAGTCAAATATAGTGGTTTAGATTATATGGATTCATAGTGACTTTGATATAGATTTAGACTTAAATACCAGATTTGGTGGCATGTACATACTACACATCTTACACATATAATTTCATACAACATGACATAGTTATAAGACTAGATAAATTATAGACATAGTGCAGAGCACAGTGATTTGATCTCCAATTTTACACATGGGGCATGGCACAATATGTCATTCACATGTGGTTATATAGATTACTAGATTATACATATGCATCACTCACATACTAGATTTGGGGAAATGGCACAGATGTTCATGTTCTTCACCATATAAAATTATATAGACTAGAATGACAAGAAATGTCATTCTCTTCTTGAAAATTTACCAAAGTTTCATATTAAACATATTTTCACCCAATTTGTTACTACGTTGGACCATATGGATATCTATAATGGTTGGTCCATATCATTACCTAGACCTAGACTACATGAGTTTATATAGAATAGAGGGCAGATATTGGTTTTGGGCCTATGAGCACTTCTCAATACTAGTTCATATTATTTAGAGTGGGGCCATGAAAAATTTTAATCTTAAAAACATAAATATTATATGCACACATTCCATATTACATGATTTTATGTGGGATAGAGGATAGACATTGGTTTTGGGCCTCCAAGCATTTCTCATTTTTAGCCAGATTCAATAAGGGGGCAAACATTGCCCTCCTCCACGTTATATAGATTCCACATTCATATTCAATAAAGGGGATGTCTAATTCAAGGATTCATTCTTTCTCCAAGAACTATTTGGCTCTCCATCCACTTTGCTAGCAAGGAAGTGAGTTGGACTATTTTTCAACACACTTATCTCTATGTAGGTAGGCTCAATTACACATTTTCTTTTCTTTCTTTTAGTTTAGTAATTCATTTCATTGCATCACTAGATTAAAAGGGGGAAAATGTATACACCCTAAATTGGTCAAGTGTCATGTCCCCTTTTTAGTCGACATGTGCAGAGTAGATGATTAGCCTATTATGCGACCCTCGTAGGCTGATGAGGTGGATAGAGGGTCTTGATGGAGCTGGGCTTGGCTTTCGTTTGGGCTCTTTAGGACATGAATTAAAGGAGATATTAATATTTGATTGATTTAATCAAATATTAATTATTTGGTCCAATTTTAATTAATTATTAATTATTAATTAATTATTAATTATTAATTAATTATTAATTAGTTATTATTGGGTCTAATTTTAGGATCCTCATTCTAATTTAAGAATTGGTCTAATTTTAAGACCCTAGTTCTAAATTAAGGAAGCCCCAGTCTAATTTAAGGGAATCTAATTTTAGCAAGCACACTTTTGGAGGTGTATAAGAATCTCTCATGGAAGAGAGTTTGTATCCATGCTTATTATTGATATTGATTCTTGTTAAGAAATTCTTCTGTGAAGACTGAGCCAAGGGTTCCAGGATTCCAATTGCAGTGAAGAACGTCAACTCTTCATTGTGTGCGATTCAGAGGTTGTGAAAGATCAGTCGATCTATTGCTGAATTGAGAGATAACTTCACCCAGAAGTTATCATAGTATTACAGCTATTTGAGAGATAACTTCACTCAGAAGCTATCACAAGGGTTTACAGGTATTTTCTTTATTTTGGGTTTTTGATTCAAGAATTATCCAGATATAGATCTTTTGTGTCAGCCCATAATCCTACAGATTAGGATCAGGCATACAGGGTGTGTTATATCAGCGGCCGTACGACTTTCGTACAGATCTGCGAAAAATCCGTACGCATCTACAGAAAGTTCAGGTACCGACATCGGCAAATAGGAACTCACAGAGACCAACATCGGTCGACTCATCACCGACGTCGGCAAGGGGACCACTACAGGTCGACCGACGACGGTAGTATAACCGACGTCGGCGACTGTGTTTTTTACACAGCAGGCCAAGACGTGCCAGATTCAACCCAGTTCATGGAATATTCAGGCTATAAGGCCAAACTTTTGATATTCTTTGTATACCTGACAGAGGATCTCAAATTGTAAGCTTATGAGCAAATAAAAAGAAATTATACTGTGATTTATTCATCTATTTGAAGATATTTTGCAGAAATTCAGGTTGAAGCAATTTGGAGCTTTGTTTTGATATTCGAAGGGATATTACAGTGGTATCAAAGCTTTGGTCTTTGGTATCAGAGTTTTTTGTGCAGATAAGAGAGCCCCTAAGTAAGGGACATTATAGTGGTATCAGAGCTAAATCCTGCCATCTTGAGGGTTTAGAAATTTTATGCAGCCACAAGAGTTGCGACCACACGGGTATTACACACACAGTAAAGCTTTGCTTGAAGGTACTCAAGTTCTAGAACAACCGCCGGAAGACATGGGTGATGATATTGGCAGGGCCTGTATTCCTCACCATCCGAGAGACCAAGATGATCCAGAGGTTTTACTTACTCTTAGAGAACTACGAGAAGGGCAAAGGCAGAATAACCAGGTATTACAGCAGTTGGCAGCAGCACTGCCAAGATTGGGTTCTCCGAGGAGACATTCCCCATACCGTGAGGATGTCAGGAGTGTTGCAGGATCACAGCGAGGCCATGGGACTATTTCTTGTACAGCGAATAGGCCTACTAGGCCTATCTTTGTGAGACAAGAAGCAGAGGAGGTGATAGCAGGTGAAGAGCATGAGGAGGAATTTATAGACACATTCAGGGCAGCAACTGACGAGTGGGAGTCATTACCACCTGTGGTCAGGGAGATGATTACTTTTGACCGATTCCTCACACAAAGGAAAGAACATTATCGAGGTTGGCAGAATGGGAGACCAAGGCCCCAGAACAATGATTTGAAGCAGGCTACGAGCAGGCTCACACTAGCAACGTTTGATGGTAGTGGTAAGGTGACATCATAGGCCTGGGTTAGTAAGCTGGATACATTTCTCACATTGCGACCGATGGGTGAGGAAGATGCTATCAGATATGCAACACTACATCTTGAGGGAGTAGCTCACGATTGGTGGCACCATGGGATGGTGACACTCCATCATGATCGGATCACTTCTTATCAGGAGTTTGTGGATAGGCTAGTAGAGCGTTTTGACAGGAGGGATCCAGAGTCCTATTTCTGAGAGTTGGCACAGTTGCGCCAAAGCGGCAGTCTAGAGTCATACATTGGTGACTTCCAGAAGTTATCAGTCATGGTTCCTGACATTTCAGAGAGGCGACTAGTAGTACTCTTCATGGAGGGATTGACAGAACCATTGAGAGGTTGGATCAAAGGCTTTGATCCTCCTTCATTACAAGAAGCTATGAAGAAGGCACGCAGTATGGAGATGGCAGCCCCATCAAGTAGATCTAACTCCATAGGTACTTCTTCATCTAGAGACCATAAGCACTCCAACGGGGATACAGAGAGACCGGATTTTAACATAGATAAATCTGGGGTTAAAAATGATTCAAAGGCCAATCTAGCAGCACCACCTTTGGATTGTGAGGCACTTAATGATCTGCGCAGGAAGAAGCTTTGCTTCTACTGCAAAGGTCCATATGATATCCATCACGATTGCCCTCTGAGGCCTAAGGGCAAAGCAAATCGTGTGATGTGGGCATATTATGAGGATGCGGAATCAGAAGATTCCGAACAGCAGGATAGTTCTGAGGAGGCAGAGGCTTCAGAGCCTAAGGCAGAGGCAGATTTAGAGCTTCATATACAGGAGGCACGCCTATCCAGCATTCAGTCGGATGAGTCATTCAGACTCCGTGGAGTTTTGGCAGGGCAGAAGGTTACCACCCTTCTTGATACAGGAGCTACACATAATTTCATAGATGCTAGATTGGTGGAGGAGCGTGGACTCACTACCGAAGATTTTGAGGGGATTAGAGTTAAGGTAGCCGATGGTCACACTCTTAGGTGTGAGCGCATGATTAGAGATCTCCCATTGCGCTTGAACAACTATGAGTTCAAGGCTAATTATTTTGTAGTGAACATGGGGGACATAGAATTAGTCTTGGGTATGAAGTGGCTTCATTCATTTGAGGAAGTTACTCTTCATCTCAAAGATATGGAGGTTCATTTTCAGGTTGATGGGAAAACACATATTCTTAAGGCAATACGGGGCAGCAGCTTCAAGCATATGTTTTTTCATCGGATGGAGATGCCTATACTACATGACATGATAGAGTGCGATGATGAGGGCACATTGGCACCAACACAGGAGAGATATGAGGACGAGCTTTGTCTTGAGGTGAGTTCAGTTCAAGAGTCAGCACATGTGGTAGAGGCTCATCTTTCTTTTACAGGGGGTCACATGTTGATAACGATATGCGTACAGGAGACAGAGGTGATGTGATGCCATTGGATGAGAGTGGTGATGGACAGGGCCTGGAGTTTGTGTTGGTTGACAGCACTGTAGATCGAGACTTCATTTGGGATCTGGGTATTCAGCGATTGCTTGAGGGCAAGCAATTTCAGGAGGGGCGGATTGTCATGTCCCCTTTTTAGTCGACATGTGCAGAGTAGATGATTAGCCTATTATGCGACCCTCGTAGGCTGATGAGGTGGATAGAGGGTCTTGATGGAGCTGGGCTTGGCTTTCGTTTGGGCTCTTTAGGACATGAATTAAAGGAGATATTAATATTTGATTGATTTAATCAAATATTAATTATTTGGTCCAATTTTAATTAATTATTAATTATTAATTAATAATTAATTATTAATTATTAATTATTAATTAATTATTAATTAGTTATTATTGGGTCTAATTTTAGGATCCTCATTCTAATTTAAGAATTGGTCTAATTTTAAGACCCTAGTTCTAAATTAAGGAAGCCCCAGTCTAATTTAAGGGAATCTAATTTTAGCAAGCACACCTTTGGAGGTGTATAAGAATCTCTCATGGAAGAGAGTTTGTATCCATGCTTATTATTGATATTGATTCTTGTTAAGAAATTCTTCTGTGAAGACTGAGCCAAGGGTTCCAGGATTCCAATTGCAGTGAAGAACGTCAACTCTTCATTGTGTGTGATTCAGAGGTTGTGAAAGATCAGCCGATCTATTGCCGAATTGAGAGATAACTTCACCCAGAAGTTATCATAGTATTACAGGTATTTGAGAGATAACTTCACTCAGAAGCTATCACAAGGGTTTACAGGTATTTTCTTTATTTTGGGTTTTTGATTCAAGAATTATCCAGATATAGATCTTTTGTGTCAGCCCATAATCCTACAGATCAGGATCAGGCATACAGGGTGTGTTATATCAGCGGCCATACGACTTCCGTACAGATCTGCGAAAAATCCGTACGCATCTACAGAAAGTTTGGGTACCGACATCGGCGAACAGGAACTCACAGAGACTGACATCGGTCGACTCATCACCGACGTCGGCAAGGGGACCACTACAGGTCGACTGATGACGGCAGTATAACCGACGTCGGCGACTGTGTTTTTTACACAGCAGGCCGAGACGTGCCAGATTCAACCCAGTTCGCGGAATATTCAGGCTATAAGGCCGAACTTTTGATATTCTTTGTATACCTGATAGAGGATCTCAAATTGTAAGCTTATGAGCAAATAAAAAGAAATTATACTGTGATTTATTCATCTATTTGAAGATATTTTGTAGAAATTCAGGTTGAAGCAATTTGGAGCTTTGTTTTGATATTCGAAGGGATATTACAGTGGTATCAGAGCTTTGGTCTTTGGTATCAGAGTTTTTTGTGCAGATAAGAGAGCCCCTAAGTAAGGGACATTACATCAAGAAACCACACATATCATGTATTTTCATAATCCTTTCATAGGAGATTTTGATTGGAGAATATGAGCTTTGTTCACATTTAGCCATGTCTTTCATTCTACTCATCTTGGTCTTATTTCATGCTTGAGTCACCTTTTTGCCTATTCCTAGTCATCCCAAACCTTTCAAATGGTCATTCCACCTTATCCAAGTTATATTTCCCATTATTATTCCATCTCCCCCCATGTCCTTAGCCTATATAGGATAGGAATGTTGGGATTGGACTACAATACTGGATCCTAGGGTGTCCCATTTCTAGTGCTCCTATCTAGGGTCAAATTGAGCTCTAATGATTATTTTCACTCACCTAATGAGTCCCATTAACTTTCTTACATTCATTCCTAATTTTTACAATGTCGACAAAATGTGATTAAAGATCCCAAATTTGAAATAAAAAGTCTCCTATATAAAGGACTACACAAGGAATTTTATATATAAAATTACTACTTTGGCACATTACATAATAAAAATTAGTGAATAGTATAGCTTAACATTATACATCATAAATAAACTTGCATGCTTTATCAAGGTAGGGCCTAGGTGAAAGTTCATTCTTACATCTAACATGGGCATTGATTATGCATATTCCCTAAGGGAGAGCTACATTTTATCTAAGACCCTAGTTTGAGGGTTAATGTAGGTAGTGATCAAGATAGCAAGGGTTGTAGATCATGTGATCATTCTTCCCCTAACCAAATTTTTCCCCATTTTACTTTTAATGTATTTATTTCTTCATGTGTGTAGATAGACTCAAGGTTTAAAGATTAAATCAACTCTACAAAGAGCTCCATCAACATTCAAGATTTAAAATTTCACAAGTGGACCAATATAGGGACATCAGATAAAACCTAAAACGTTTGAACCTTTGTTACTAGTTTGGATAATATCAGTAGGAATATTAATATAACACTATATAATAGGGTGTCTTGTTTTTAAATTCTCCTATCCTTTCATCGAATGAAATCTAGGTCTTGATTTATGATAGTTTCCTAGTCCTGCACCATAATTTCTAGCTTCTAAATCATCTATTTTAGTCAATTTTTTGATAAGTTTATTTGTTTTCCTCATGTGAATTATTTAATAAAATATATATTTTCAATATTAATCTATATTTTCCCCCTTAATCTAGACCCTTTATTGTTTAAGAACTAAACACTAGTTTCCTAAAAATAATAAAACGCTTACATGTTTTTCTTAATGTTTGACTTGGCATGTTTATCTTACATTTCAAATTTCATTTGATTTTTTAGTTCTTTATGTTTGTATTTGTTTAACATGATATTACATTAATTTGTTTACATATCTTGTTAGATATTTATTACATTGATATATCACTTAATTAAAATGGTTTGCATGTTTTTTTCACATGATTTATTATGTTCTACATTTATTTGTCATCATTTTGTCATGACATGTTTGTTGTTTTATTTATAACATATAATGTATGATCCTTTCTTGATAATTTTCTAAGTGGTTTAATCAATTTTAAGATTTATTCATTTATACTTTGACCATCATGTGTATGCATGCATTACCTCTATTTTTAGTCTTGTATCCATAGGGTTTCTCAAATGTATGCATTTCACCCTCCACAATCAAGACTATAATATTTTCATGAAGTAATTCACTAGAAAGGTAAGTATAGACATGTATATGGTACTTTAATTTATTTATTTTAATTTAATTTAATTTAAAAATTTATTTATGTACTTCACTCTAGTTAGCTCGATTATTATGTTGTTATGTTCATCCTAAAGCACCATCCCATGTTACACTATTGTGACATATGATAATTTTTTGGTGAGGTATATATGTAAAAATAATATTTAACATCTTTATCAATTAATAACACTTTCTCTTGTATCAACCTATTGAGATTAAATCTCCCTAAGTGCATGCCTTAAAGGGTGAACCAAAAAAGAGGTGGGTAGGTATTTGGTACTTTGAGAGAGATTTTTATATCTATATCATGATCATATCATTACTAATATTAGTCTATACTTCTTAGAGTTTATATCCATTTGCCTCCTATGATGTCTCCTTGAAAACTTGAAACCTTGGATATGACTAAGTCTGAAATCCACTAGGACCCTCCAAAACATAGAATTTGCATTATAACTCTTAGAGGTCTGAGACCACTCTAAAATATCATTAAATTATATATATACAATATAAATTAAATTATAAGATACATGGTAATCTAATTTATTATAATTAAATGTTTCATTTATATACATACTACTTTCTTTAGCTCCATATTATCTTAAAAAATTGACTAGGCCAATATTGTATTCCTAAAACATCATATGTGGTTGATACTATCTCATCTAGGCCAATATAGCCTTATGGTATCAATCAGGATGAGATCATTATGTGTCATTTGAAATCCCATTAAAGTGATTCAAAATTGGTTAATGTAGTCAACTTAGCCTTTAGTATTTATTTTGGGTATTTGATCACTACATATTCAAGTTACATTGCATTCCAAACATATCATCTCACACTCATATGATTTACTTGCACTCGTACTTATACCCTAAATCACATTTGGAGGAGTCATAGATAGAACCTTGTCTTGAAGGAATCTTATCTTGTGGAATTATTTAGAGATTCATTAGGAGGATTATTTTTACCCTAGAGCTTGATTCAGCCTTTGATGTCTTCACAACCAAAATAATATATTGAAAATTACCATTGTCCAAGGGTGAGATTGAGGCTCAAAAGGTCCACTCCAAGATAAGTATTTATAATCATATTCTCTTTCTTATATTTCATTTAGTAGATAGATGTTATTTTTTACTTAGTTAATGAAAGTTTGTGTATCTTTGTTTAAGTTATATATATACTTATACTTAATGTAGCTATATGATTGCTTAGACTTATGATTTATCCATTTTAAGTTTCATAAACCCCCATTTTTTAGCCAAAACACCTTATCCATTTTCATTATTCTAACCCTTACCCTTTAGTTTAACTTATATTACATACACAATTACATACACTTATCTTTTTTAATATAGATAACTTACATAGATGCATAGTTATATCTGTCTCATTGGTTCATAGGCTTACAAGATTGGAAAAATTTCCTTTTATATTGTTGATATAGATAAAAGGGTTTATCATAATTTCCATTTATCATTTTAGGTTTCATATAGCCCCATTTTTTTTACCATTTCACCTTATCTTCTTTTAAACCACTTACCCATCATTTAATTTACATGTACCTCTTACAATCATTTTCTTTACTTGCATATTTAAAATCATTATTTAAATCATTTGTCTTCAGTGAGCCTTAATGAGAGTTGTACACTATGTTATTGGCGTAGGATTTGGAATCATTTCCTCTAGACATTTGAGTGTAGGTCACCCTATTCTATTTTTTTGGATATCCTAGGTCTTGACTTGCTTGTGTAAGTATATGTAGGTTGTATTTTATTAACCTTAATTGAGTCATAATATATTGAGAGAAAGAGGACAGTTGTAGTTCATCCTATACCATGCATACATTATATTGAACCTAAAATGAATATTGGCATACCTTTAGTTAGATTATTTTCATGTTTGTCCTATTAGATTCTTAGTGACATCTTAAAAACCATCATATATCTTTCTATCCAACTATATTGGCTAGCCTGATACAATTACCTATTTGTATAAAAATATATCAACCAACTTGATATTATTTTATGTCTTTTCCTAACTCTATTAATAATCCTATTACATTTCTATGTTTTTTCTAACTCGATAGGCTAGCATGATATAGTTCTATTTGATTAGCTTTTGCTTCCAACTATATCAACTAACCTAATATAGTTTTGAGTGTTTTTTTAATTTTATTACATGTTTTATATGATTTAAATATAAATAATATTTATTTATATTTATATTTATTTATTCATATAGTTATTTTTTTCTAGTTGTAAAACTCATAGATACTATCATTTTATGTAAAAAATTTATTATTTTTACCTGTATTGTGGTGTGAGGTGTATTAATGCAACACTCAATCCATTAGATAACACTATATATGGATTTTAGTTTCCTCATAACTCATGGTATATGAAAAATTCTAAGGGTTTTTATTTAAGCCTATATAAAGCCTTTCAATCATTTGATTTTGTAGTGCATCGATAAATAGTTAGGCCTAGGAAGTTAATCTCAACATAATTCAGAGATGGGATAATGTAGTTATGAGACATTATAATCCTCCATAGTGATTTAAATTTTTTACATATTTAATATTTATGTGTGGTAAAATTATATCTAAAATCCTAATATTCAAATAACCCACTAAGTAACACATCCCTAATTTGTTCATTTTACTACTACTTATTTAAATCATCAGTGTGTTTGTTTTCTAAATTATATCATCCATCTTGATTTAATTATATGTTGTGTGTGATAAATATATGATCCAACCTAATATAATTTTGAGTTTATTTCCATCTATATCATCCATCATGATATAATTATGAGTGTCTTATAAAATGCATCGATTAGACCAATACAATTCAATTTTATCAGTCTATCTACAACTATATTGGCCAACTTGATACAATTTTATACTTATTTCCAACTACATTGGTCAACCTAATAAATTTATGAGATTATTTACAATTGAATTATCTAAATTGATATAGTTTTCTATCTCATTTTCTAATTTTATATCATTTTAACATACCTACTATAGTATATTTGTATCATTCCTATGCAACTGACTACATTATCCATCTTGATATGGTTAATATTTTCCCTTACACCATGGAACACATATTAGACAAATATTAAGTGATAAATCACTACTATTTTACAAAATTATATAGATATCCTAATCTATGTAACTTACCAATCCTGATAAAATTTCTAAAAAGACTTATGTGCCTTATAAATTTTCCATGTCTTAGGATTTAATTACAATAAATTTTAATATGGATTCCACTAGTTCCAAATTCTTTGACAAATATAAAAATATTAAAAAATATATGAGGTCACATAATACAAGACCATTAAGTTAAATAATAATATGACATATAATATATAGATGAGAATAAAATATATCTCCAAGAACATCCTGAGCATTGGGGAAAGTACTTTATGATTTTTTATGATCTCATGACAACACCACATGTGGATTTTCATCTTCATACTTAAAATATTTCTATAGGACTTGGGTAAATTTAATTTTAAACTTATTTTATTCCTCATCCATCATGTCTAGTATATCTACTAACATGGTGGGGATCTCTTTAATTGGGCCTACCAAATTTCACATATTAATACCATTGTTAACACCATGTCTACTGCATCTCAATAGGCCACTCAAGCATCTACTTCTAGATAAAATGTTCCTAGTCCTAACCAAATTATTTTACAATAAATGAGTCCAATGGATATAATTAAAGATAATAATATATAATATATGACACAAATTTAAAATAAACCCTTGAAAATTATAGTTAAACCTCAAAAACTATATTGGGGAGTTCCAAATCAAAATTCTCCACATCTGCCCCCTTTAAAAACACTCTTAGCATTCTTATTATAAAACCCATACTTCATAACAAAGTAATCAATCAAATAAAAATTTAACCCTTAGTCCCTCAAATTCTAAATATTAACATACTTAATATCACTCCTAATATCACCCATAATGGATCCATTACTAATGTTTTACATTTTAATTTGTTTAGAAATTTTTATAAAGACTAGACTAAATTTAAAAAAATTTAAACAACCAAGATAATTTTCAAAACCTTTTCTAATGATGACTTAAAATGGTAAAATCAACTAATTTATAACTCTGTTTATAGCCTAGAAGACTTAGTTAAATCATTGGTAAATGAGTTTCTATCAAATTATTTGTTGAAAAAAAAACTTAGCTCATCTTATCAAGTATAAACAAGTATAAAATGAGGCCTACCAAAATTTCCTCAACTATCCTCTTACTCTCAATAGACTAGGACTCGAATAAGGTAAATAAAATAGAGCATGTGTATACTTATATGAGTAGGTATGGACCCAGGATATATCTATACCTATAAGAGGCTAACCTATACTCAAATTCCAAGAGGAATTTTTTTCAAATCCTAATCTTATGACATAGGGATCTCTCACTAGTGGCCAAATGAAGATAAATGATTGTAACAATAATTTTAAATATGAAAATGAAATAAATTATTATAAGAGGTACAATTAAATTAAATAATTGGTAAGTGATATAAAATAAGGTAAGGTGCAATGGTAAAAAAAATGAGGGTTTGTATAACCTAAAATGATAAATGAAAAGATAAAACAACCTTATATCTATACCAAATTAATTTTTATATGGAAGAACCTAAGAAAGGATACACAAATTCATCCATAATTCAATAAGAAACATCTAATGTACTATTTAACTAAATGAAATAACATATGGATATAAATAATTACCGTTATTCCCTTTAATATCCCACTTTGGCTCATGTGGCCCTTTGTAATATACTTTTTAGTTATAATATCAAGAATAGTTGGATGAATACCTAGATATCCTTAGTTAGGGACTCTAAAATATCTCTATTATTGAGATTCAATGACACCATAAGACAAGACCTCCAAGTTAAAGTTCTAAACCACCAACTCTCCCAAATAATTCTTTAGGGAATAAATGCAAGTGTAATAAGTGTATGAATGTGATATATATTTTAGAATGGAATATGACCCCACATATATGGTTTCAATACCCAAAACTAACTTTTAACTCTAGGATGATATAGTTGGTAGATGTTAGCTAACCTAATATGGTATTAGCTAGGATGATACAATAAAAATGATAGAAGAAATAATCATAATTATATCATGTTGGATGATACATTATAGGAGATACTTAAGCATGAAATGAATTTTATATAATAAGTTGATACCTTAATATATAAGGAAAATATAAAATATGGATTTAAACTAAACAAATATGTAAAAAAGGATGTATTTGGATGAGATAAGATTGAGAGTAGTGATGGTGTTATATAATAGTATGAAAATATATCTCATAAAGTAACATGAGCTAATCCCACCCTATTCATGTTGTACCCTTTAAGGAATGTACTCAGGGATATTGATGCACTAACAAGCATATACAAAATAAGACATTAATAAAGTCATAAAGTGAAAAATAATAGGTATATACAAAAATCATTATCAACAAAAGTATTATTGAGAGGTTGATTAGGTGAAGACCTTTTTTTGGAGCATATCTAGGAATAAAAAATTACTAAGGTATAAACTATTTTATTTAGGTGCAAAATTGTTTTCAAAGGGAATAGGTTGATGTTGAAGGGGTTAGTATGGTGATGTTGGAATTGAGATGGGGGAGGAATGGATTTAATTGTTGAAATTTGGGGCAATTCCTTGATTTTAATAACTAGTTAAAGGAAAAGCCTAGCTTTTCTTAAGGCCCAAAATTCATCCCATCAAGATCGATATGAGATCATTTAGAGTAGCATTAGTGATGAGTTTTGGGTACCCTCTTATGAGAGTATATGAGGGTATAGGATGATATCCCAAAATGAATATGTTTACACTTGATGGTTCATGAGGATTCACCTTGGGGTTTTTAGGTGGTGTGAAGGTGTATTGAAGTGTGATACAAGGTGGTGGAGTTAATTGTATCCTATGTAACACATCTTATATAGTTTAAATTATCTAACCATATTGATTGAATGTTACCATTATCTAAACACATGAGTTTTTAAGCTGATTTGGGGGTCTAGTTATAATGTGGGAAATAATACACCTTCTCTATTTAAGGTCATGTCATTTGAATCATGGTAGCTATTGGTAGTCTCAAATGAATCCAATAAATCTTTGATTACCACACTAAATTTTGTTTGTGGTGTGAGGGGATAATATTTTTAATATGGAGATGAGGTTTCATTGTTTTGACTTTGTGTGTTATCCCAAATAAATAGAAAAAGGTTATTTTTATGCTTTAAAAATTCTTATAAAATAATTAATGACTAAAGGGTTATAAAATTCCTCTCTAGATATATTTATGGGTTGTGTTGACATCCACATAAAAAAATGGAAGAGGAGAAAAAATGAATGAAATAAAATGGATAAATATAAAAGGACAAGCCTTTCAATTCAGTTTCACTAGATTTGTATGAACATAAAATTATGGGATTTCATTTTAAATTCAATATATTAGTCTAGCTGAAGACAACCAATGGAATGATGGGAAGGTGTTAACTATTGATCTATTTGATTGTTTTGAGCTCATTTAACTAGACAAGTTGGTAGGTTTGGTTGAGTTTCTCTAGTGGGATTATGGGCTATTTGTCTCAAGGGATGAACTTGTCTATACAAATATAGTTAATTCACTTTATGTTTTTAGTATAAAAATGAGGACATATAATTTATATAGAGTAGCATGATTATAAAAGAACAAAATAACATAACTCTTTTTTATATATTTCTCTGCTTAAATGGGTTAAGATTGGGTTGAACCAATATAGTTATTGACCAATTCTATTAGGTTTAGATTCCTTGTGAAATGTCATTTATAAATAAAATGAAATTGGATGAGGATAGACTCAAGAATGATAAAATAAATTAGATTTGAAGGTTCTTGGCTTGGAAAGCTAACAAGTGGATTTGTTTATCTAGTTAGGCTTCATATAGATTTGTTTATTCATATAAGGAATTTAATTGGCTAATGATTTAGTTTTTAAATAGTATTTAGTGAAATAATTATAACCATATCTTAGAGTCTATATTTCTTTGTAATTTTTATGCAAGGGAAAGGGAAGTTACTGATAGAAATACTCCTACTTGTGTAGATTTTCTTATTTAGGGAACTTCATTCAGGGGTGATGAAACTTCTAATTTATGTTTGGTGTTGATCTTACTTATTCTTTATTTTTTATAACAGTTGTATGGTTGTTTTTATTTTGCTTTTATAAGTGTATTATTTACTTATTTTGTTAGCCAATGTGTTTTAGATGAGTAATGAATCACTACATGAAGAGTTTTTTAATTTTTTTAATAGAACATTTTTAAATTAATTAAATAAACTAAAAATATTATGGCAATAATGATGGTAAAAATTAATTAAAAAATATATCAATTTTTTCTCTTTTTTAGATTAAAATGTTGGTGAAAATGAATTGAAATCTAAAATTAACTATTAGAATAATGATTTTCAAATTTTATGAATGCAACCAAATTTACTTGTATGGATGAAAATGCATAGTTGGTTTATAATGTGGAACTAACATAAAATAACGATGGATCAATGTTATTAATTTTAAGATGCAATGCTAAATCTTAATCTATGATTTTCAGATTGTGTGAAAATAACTAAATGGGCCTAAATATTGTAAAATACAAATAAATGCAAAATTTCTATTTTTATATGATTTTATATTGTTTAATATAACATTCAGATGATAATATTGGTCTAGGTGATTTTATGTTTTGAGTTTTTATATGTATATAGAAATTTAAAATGGGATTGTTTATGGAAAATTTTCTTTTTATATTTTTACAATTGTTATGCATATAGAGGTGAAATTTGAACCATAAGAACATGGATTTCTAGAAATGAAATAAATTATGTTTTTAAATTCTAAAAATTAACATGCAAAGCTATTGTTGGGTTTTCTATGTGAAAGTGAAGTTTGAAGAAAACTAGATGATTTATAATGTAATAAAGTACAGTAAATGATTTCATTTATTGTATTTATTATTTTAAAATATGTAAGAAAAATAATAATAGAAAATTACAATATAATTAAGACACAAATAAAAATAAGAAATAAGAAATTAAAATCACCCAACCTAACCAAAGTAGAGGATATATTGGAAAATTAGCTCGTTGAAATTTAAAATATTTAGATCTTCAAGCTACTATGTCCTTGATTTTTTATCAGTAATGACATAAATATTATCCAAAATGAGTAATGTGAAAATAGTGGAATTTTAGGAATATAGTGAATAAAAATAACAATGGAACTGTGGTTAGTTCTCACAAACAATAGATTATTATGTTACAATTTTTTTAGCCTCCTTTTTAATTTTGTACAATTATTATGTGAATAGAGGTGAAATTTTATCTGATTTGTGTGTGTGTGTGTGTGTGTGTGTGTGTGTGTGTGTGTGTGTGTGTGTGTGTGTGTGTGTGTGTGTGTGTGTGTGTGTGTGTGTGTGTGTGTGTGTGTGTGTGTGTGTGTGTGTGTGTGTGTGTGTGTGTGTGTGTGTGTGTGTGTGTGTGTGTGTGTGTGTGTGCGCGCGTGTGCATGCGTGCGTGCGTGTGTGCATGCACGCGCACGTGCATGTGCATGTGCATGCATGTGTGTGTGTGTTTTATAGAATTTGAGTAAGAATAATATGGATTACTATAAATGAAATAAAATATTTTCTTTAATTCTAAAAATTAAGATGCAAATCCATATGTTGTTGGGTTTTCTATGTCCAAGTGAAGTTATAAGAAAACTAAATGATTTATAAATAAATTGAAATAAATGATTTAATTTTTTGTATTTATTATTTTCAAATGTGTAAGCAAACTAACAAGAGAAAATTATAATCTAATGAAGACACAAAGGAAAATAATAATACTAATAAAAAATCCCCAAACTTAACCAAAGCAAAGGATAGATTAGAAAAGTAACTTTTGTAATTTTAAAATATTCAAATCCTCAAGTTAATATGTCCTTGCTTTTTTATTAGTAATGACCTAGGTATTCTCAATATTGAGGAATGTAAAAGTAGTGTAATTTCAGGAGCACATTGAATAAAAAGAATAGTGGAATTGTGGTTGGTTCTCATAAACAATAGAGTAGTTTGCAACAAAATTTTGAGCCTCCCTATTTTAAATTTTTTTATAATTATTATGTAAATAGAGGTTAAACTATAGATAATTTTTTTATTTTTATTTTTTTAAATTTATTTTTTAATTTATTTTTTATTTTATTTTTTTTCATTTTGTTTGTGTGTGTTATAAAATTTATCCAAAATAATATGGATTTATATAAATGAAAGTAATTATGTTTTTGAATTTAAAAAATAAACATTCAAAGCTATATGTTGTTAGAACTTCTATGTGCAAATGAAATAATAAGAAAACTAGATGATTTACAATGCAATAAAGTGAAATAAATGATTTCATTTTTGTATTTAATATTTTAAAATATGTAAGAAAAATAATAAGATAAAATTATAATCTAATGAAGACACAAAGGAAAATAGGAATTAAGAAATAAAAATTCCCCAACCTAACAAAAGTAAAGGATAGGTTGGAAAAGTAGCTTATTGAATTTTAAAATATGCAAATCCTCAAGCTATTATGTCCTTGTAGTTTTTATTAATGATGACCCATGGATTCTCCAACATGAATAATATGAAAGTAGAAGAAATTTAGGAACATATTAATTAAAAGGAACAATGTAACTATGATTTGTTCTCACAAACAATAGAGTATTATGCTACAAAATTTTAAGCCTCCTTTTTATTTTCTTACAATTGTTGTGTGAATAAAGGTTAAATGTTAGTTGATTTTTTTGGTGTGTGTTATTAAATTTGATCAAGAAGAATATGGATTGATATAAATGAAATGAATTACTTTATTTAATTCTAAAAATTAACATACAAATCTATATGTTGTTAGGTTTTATATGTGAAATTGAAATTATAAGAAAACTAGATGATTTACAATGAAATAACATGTAGTAAAATGAAAACTTGTCTAAGCAATTTGTGAGGTCTTGGTTGAATAGGTGAGTCACTATTGGCAGAATCAGTTTTGAGATTTTTGAAAAGGTGATTGTGATGGCTACAAGAATGTCCATGTAGGGGATAAAACTTCAAAGGAAGACAAAAATTATGGATACCTCAAGCCATAAACTGTTCCTGGGAGAAGGTGAAGAACTTGTTCCTTACCAAGGAGGATTCAAGTGTGCTAAACTACCTGAGCCATGGGATGGAGTGTGCTTCATCCTCATGAAGTAATTCATGCTTGAAGGATGATTTACCAAGTTCTATAATTACCACCTCCCCCTTTTAAATCACTTCAGGTGTAATTCTCTCATCATTTTTCCTTTCCTCTCTAAAACATTCTATCCTTAGGGTGAGAGAAAAAATGTCTAAAAAACTAGATATGAATCCTATTCCCCTACACTAGGGCCTCATCTCTATTTTTATAATTTTAACCGAGCCCTTGAGCTATCCAAGACTATCAACATTGATAGTGGGGATATTTCTTATAATCCTTTGTCTAGTGATGCTATCGATGAGTCTTATTTTTCCCCTGTTCCTACCAAAACTAAAGAAGTCTCTTTCTCTACCCCAGAAGAGACCCCGTTGACACCCCTGGCTCCTTTACAAGAAAGAAGGGTAAGAAGAGGAAGGTTGATATGGAGGAAGAGAATATTGGGGGGACCACTGTGGGGTCCCATAAAAATCTTGGTAGGACCACGGGGGGTCAAGGTGGTAAATATTATGTCTTCTAAGGTTAATAAGGAGGGCTTCTCCTCTAGAGTTTGAAGGTTAGGGCAGATTATTGGTAAACCTGCTCCTAAGGCCAGGCTTATAGACTATTCAAAGAGTGCCTCAGAGGAAGCCACCCAAGAGGAAGAGTCAAAGGAATTAGAAGTCCAAGAAATTTCTAAGGACACTGAAGGGAAGCAGGAGACTAGGAAATTTAAGGCTACTAAGGAGGATGGTGTTGACATTATGGAAACTGCTAACAAAAGGGGGAAAATTTATGTCAACGAAGTTGGTGAGGAAATTGAGAATGAGATTGGTTTGAAATCTAAAATTGATGCCCTGAAGTATAATATTCAAAAGTTGGAGAAAAACTTCACCACTGGGCTCCAGAATTCTATTCTCCTGAACATGTCTATGCTAAAAGAAGTGGGTAATACTAGGCCTACTATTAATGCAGAGAATATTGAGAAACTGAATGATCTTCTCAAATCAATGGTTATGTAAGGAGAGACCTCTCTGACTCTCATCTTTCTATTTCTTGTTTATTTTTGTTTGTTATGTTTGATGGTACTCTGCTAGTGTTGTCTTTTCTCAAAAGGCATATTTTGTTTGATTCCCTTCTTGTCTTCTTTGCTTTGTAAGGGTTCAACCGCTGGTCTATCACTTTACTTTATTAAAAACATGTAGTAAATGATATTTTTGTATTTAGTCTTTAAAAATACATAATAAAAATAATTAGAGAAAAAAATAATCTAATAAAAACACAAAGGAAAATAAAATAAGAATTAGATATCCCCCAACCTAACCAAAGCAGAGGTTAGATTTGAAAATTAGCTTGTTGGATTTTAAAATATTCAAATATTCAAGCTACTATGTCCTTAGATTTTTAACTATAATGCCCCATGGGTTTTCCATCACGAGGAATGTGAAATTAGTGAAATTTTAGAACATGGTGAATAAAAATAAAAATTTAATTATGTTTGGTTCTCACAAATAATTTCGTTTTACTTTTTTTACAACTATTATGTAAATAGAGGTGATATTATAGATGATGACGACGACGACGACGATGACGATGACGATGATGATGACGATGATGATGACGATGATGATGATGATGATGACGATGACGATGATGATGATGATGACGATGATGATGATGATGATGATGATGATGATGATGATGATGATGATGATGATGATGATGATGATGATGATGATGATGATATGTGTGTGTGTGTGTGTGTGTGTGTGTGTGTGTGTGTGTGTGTGTGTGTGTGTGTGTGTGTGTGTGTGTGTGTGTGTGTGTGTGTGTGTGTGTGTGTGTGTGTGTGTGTGTGTGTGTGTTTTGTGTTATTAAATTTGATCTATAAGGATATGTATTGATATAAATTAAATAAATTATGTTCTTTAATTCTAAAAATTAACATTCAAAGATATATGTTTTTGGGTTTTCTATGTGTAAGTGAAATTATAAGAAAATTAGATGATTTAAAAATATAATAAAGTATATCAAATGATTTAAATTTTTTATATTTAATATTTTCAAATATATAAGAAAAATAATAAGATAAAATTATAATATAATGAAGACACAAAGTAAAATAATAAATACGAAATAAAAATCCCCTAATCTAACCAAAACAATGAATATATTGGAAAAGTAGCTTGTTGAATTTTAAAATATTCATATCCTCAAGCTACTATGTCCTTTAAATTTTTATTAGTAATGACTGAGGTTTATCCAACATGAGGAATGTGATATTAGTGTAATTTCATAAACACAATGAATAAAAATAACAATCGAACTATGGTTGGTTCTCATAAACAATAAAGTATTGTGCTAAATTTTTTTCAGACTCATTATTATCATTGAAATGGGTAATATAATTTTTTTGTAAGTCTTGGGTTGATTCCTTAAGAAAAAATATATAAATAAGACTATAACTCTCAAATTATTGAAGATTTAATTGTATATGCAATTTTTAGATCTATTTTTCTTAGTAGAGATAGTTATTTCTAAGAAAATAATGGTTTTTGCATGTCAACATTTACAATAGATAGCAAAGAGCTTACTAAGGTTGACTTGAAGTTAATTAAGATCGAATTGAGAATGAAATTGAGTTTACTAGAGTATTGGTGAACCAATTTTATGAGGATAAGATGTAAATCAAAGGGTCAAACATGAAAAATGAGTAAAATGCATGTTTTGGGAGTGAAAATAAAAAATTCGTGGAATTATATCAAAACCACCAATATATATGGGTGTAATTTATTTAAACCATGACACCACTATGGATGTTTTGCCATTAAATTTAGAAATCATTGTATTAGAAGAGTGAAGTCCATATTTTTCAAGTTTGAAATTTGGGGAAGTTATAGGAAATGGAAAAAGGGAAAATAATGAGAAGACTGAACATATTATTCTTTATGGAGGTGCTTGAATAATCATCTAATTATGTAAAAATGTCACACATTAAAAATATGGGTGTGTATAGATACATTGAGATTAATGTTTTTAAATGATATTTTTTTATCATGTAGTGCTTTTAATAAGTGCAAAAAGGAAGTAGATGAGGAAAGAGAAATAGTGACAACATTTTATTCTTTAGGATAAAAGATTAAAATTATTTAATAATTTATTCTATAAAATTCATGATATGCATTAGTAAGTGTTAGTGAATTGGTGACATAAAGGTTGAAATCACGTAAAGCATGTAAATAAAAGATATATAGATCAATGGTTGCCTAAATACCTAGAATTATAGATTTATATTACACCATGTTATTGGTGACAACATAATTTTTATTGAAAATATATAGGGACTAACTTGTCAAAAGGATTGGAAAATAAACAACCTTCCCTATATTATTACAAGAACTTTGATCTAATGAATCAGAGTGCCCAAGTATTGTCATGAAATTTAATTGTCACTTTATGTTGTTCTTTTTGTTTGGCTTTCTTGGTTGTTTTGCTTTAGATATTTAAATTTCAAGTTATTGGAAGAATAGGGCCTCAAGGTTAGTTTTGAAATGATAAAAGTAATATTTAATAATTATAGCTTTATTGATAGGATCAATGGAGAAAAAATATTTATTAGTAAGGTTATATTGAATATTCTTTTTGGAGGGAATATATGTGACATAAATTTGATTAGAAGTAACTTGAATTTTTACTATTTTTTAGTGTTGATATTAAGGTCAAATTCCAAAAATAGAGGAATCCATTTTCCAATTATATCACTAGGTAAAAAATCATTGGATTAAAAAATTATGGAGAGGGTCTAAATGGATGATGGCATACATTGTTTGGTAAAGCATATCATTCTAAATATTTTTAGTGCCAAATTAGACAACAATAGATTCATACTCAATATTAGTTTAGTAGGTCAAATAGTAAATCACTACATAAATAGTGTAATAAATAACATATTATTTTCAAGACTAATCTTATTACACAATAATTTTTCCAAGTAAGATGGGGTATAATATGTGTACAAGATGAGAGGGTGATCATTGTATGAGGTTCATAATGTTGGAGGTTTAAGTAAGGATTTATTTCACTTTCAAATGCATTTTGGAAAGAAAAAGTCCATTCAAGTGTGACACCTTTGTTGAGGATGAAATTTAAGAAATGATGTCAATAAGACAATTTATGAATAAATATAAAAATTTCCCTAGCTTCCCAAAGAAAGTGTAGATGTGAGAGATGAATGCTAGTCTACGAATTTCCATAATAAATATTAGTTTAAAAGGATCCATGCCAATATCTCATATAGAGACCAAAACCCATAAATATTACCAAATACAACACCAAAAACATAATTTTGGTGTTAAATTTGACATTTTATCAAATCAAACACTAAAAGATAATATTTATTGCACAAGGATGATCTTCATTATGCTTGGATTTTTTAAGAGATTATCCATAAATATGTAAACCATTTTTTGGATAAGATCATAAAAAGTGTGGGTTGTGTCATGGTGATAGGTGGACCTTAGATGTTATAAGAGTAAACAATATGGAGATTAGTCCATTATTAGTCCAAA
The DNA here is from genome assembly GCA_037957365.1 of Torreya grandis. NCBI lineage: Eukaryota > Viridiplantae > Streptophyta > Pinopsida > Cupressales > Taxaceae > Torreya > Torreya grandis. Next base: position 353,670 of record JARHVA010004080.1, on the reverse strand, counting down.
TTACAAAAATAAAGCATAACAATACACTAGGACTAAACATTCTTGCCTAATAAATAGGGAGAACATAACACAATAAACAAGATCATAAAATAGAGATAAAAATAATACATATTTGTTACCTTATTTATCAAATTTGATGCTTACATTTTGGCATAAGGATGTTCATATTTAGACTATGATGATTTGAGTCTTCTAATAATGATCTTTCATGGTGGTATCATCTCTCTAATAGTCACTTGTGTCTTGGTGTGAAGCTTGGCATAAATTGGGAATTATAACACTAATATTAAAGGCTTCAAGAAGGTATTCTAGAAGAATAACCTCAAACATAAAAAACTTGTCGGAATATGGTATGGGAACTTGTATTTATATCTCAAATAAATAACTCTAATCCTAGGGATGTTAGGTTAAATTCTAACTTGGGTTAAGTCTGAATTAACATAGCTTGAGTTAGTCTAACATTAAGTTGGGTCAAAGCACTCATGAAATATTGACACCTCGATCTCATATATTTTTAGTCATGACAACTCACTTAAAATATTTGTGAGGTATCACTCATATTATTGGAATATTTAAGAAATAACAAATCACTTTATTAGCTTATTTGACCTTTGACTTCATATGTCGCTAAAGATTCATTTTTTGGTAAATGAAATTCACTAATTTGATTTGGATTTTTTTTAGGTAGGTTAATTAAGATTTTCAAATTAATTAATATTTTTTAGTGATTTTTGCCTTTGGGTTTTTTTTTAAATGTTATGAATTAATGGTTCAATACCAAATGTGTTAAATTACTAAGTCATAATTTGACTTGGGTTAAAATCAAACTCGGTTATTTGGTATATACAATGTACTACACCAAATAAGATAGACTTATCATGTTTGTGGGTAATTAAATCCCTTATGTAGATGAATTTGGGAAATTTAGGTGATTTTTAAATTTAAAATGTGTCATTTACTAGAAATTAAATTGAATCTTAGTTTAGGCATAAAAGTGACCAAAACCAAGTGTCTATAGTTTGCCCCTATTTGATAAGGTGTTGAGAGACATATGAATAGTAATGTATTTTCAAATAATGAAAAATTCATTAATGTAAATAGTTCATGCCCCAAAAGGTGATTGATAAGCCCTTGATGCCCCTTTAAAGGAGCAAAAAACTAAAATAGTGTTGTCAAATGTTCTCTTAAAATGAAGAAAATAACATGATTTAGTGGTAACGGGGTGGAATTATTGAATTTACCAAAGGTAATTATAAATAGTAATGGAAATGGGGTCATTGATTTTCCCAAAGGTAGTTATAAACAATAATAAAGGGTGTGACACTAGTTTTCCCAAAAGCAGTTATATGCAGTAGTAAAAATAGGTGCCCAAGTAGGATGGTATGATGAATATTGATTTGCCCAAAGGTGGTTATAATTAGTAACAAAATGGAAAACATAGATTTTTCCAAACATAGATATAATCAAGAATGTAATAGAAAACACTAATTTTCATAAATGCAATTATTATTAAGAATAAAATTGTAAATACTAATTTATTGAAAGGAAGTCATAATCATGAATGGAATGTAGGTCACTGATTTGCCCAAAGCTGATTGTAATTAGTGACATAGACATGTACCCTGGAAGGTCCTGTGGAATGGATAAAAATAATGATTTTCCCAAAGGTGGTTATAATCATTAACATAGGATCCATAAAAATAATGATTTGCCCACTAGCAGTTATAATCAATAAATTGGTTGAAAATAAAATGATTTACCCAAAGGTAATTATAATCATTCACACATAGAAAACACATGATTTAAAATGATAATGCCCAAAAAAGGTAAGATACATCATTGATCGATCGTAAAAAGAATTTTACACAATAAGGAAAATTGAAAAGGGTTTATTATGCAAAAAAAAATTTAAATACATTTATGATGAGTGGGCAAAATAAAAAAAACATATTTATAGCTTAACTATTAATTCAAAGATGCACGTTGAAACAAACATGAGTTATAGGTTGGTTGAAAAATATTTTTGTTAAATGAGTGTCAAGGGGGCCAAAAATATAGTCTATGCATAATATAACTAATAGATAAGGCACGTAGGATCAAATGACACATAAAATAGACCATAGATGTGAAAAATACACTTCTTAGAGCATGCAAAATGAAATATAGGTTTTGGGGGGTAAAAATTAATTTTTTTAGCTATATATTAACCCTTGGGGTGAAAAATAAACCATTTTCACCCCAACCCTTTGAGAATTTGAGCTTTCATTTTTATGCACATTGTTGAGATAAAATGTCCCACGAAGGACCTCGATAATACATAGGGATCCTCTCAAAGTGTGGGTGACTCTAAAATGAGAAGAACCTCTAGAGAGGGCTGGTTCCCTTGGACCAATCACCTAAAAATAATTTTATTTTGTGACTTTTGGGGTGAAAAAAGAAGAAGGAAGATGAAAATGGAAATATTACTTATTTTGGTGATGCACCTAAATAATTAATTATTCTTTGAAAGATTTGAAATCAAAACACACATATGGATAAACAGGAAAATTTTTAGATCAATCTTAAACATAAGTATTTCAAGGGAAGGCTTGAAATAAATTTTGAATATTGAATATGTGTGCATGAAGGTCTCTCAAGACACTACATACTAACAATATTTAGTGCAATTTTTGGTTTTTATCTCTTTAATTGACCTGTAGAGGATGATATTACAATAGTAGGTGAGGAAAGGACTTGCAATAAGGGGATAAATATCTCACTTATATTCCAGTACACAATCAAAAATACACTCTACTACCACAAACTGATGTGAAAAAAAAAATCTCTTTATTTATTTAGGGTGCCAATTACAAATTTTGTATATCTCTGTATACCAGCTTTAGGAATAATCCTAGCTTCAAAAAGCCAACATATATATAAAAAAACATATAACTAGACAATATTAGCATTGAAATGAGAATAGGATATTAACTCCAATTTAACTTAGGTCAATTTTGAGTTCAAATTAAATACAATATCCTTAAAAAAAAAATTATTTTTTTGTCTTGTATAAAACCTCATTTTGGCATTGAAATAAGAAATGGTGGGCCCCATTGACTTTGTCAACTCTCTTTACATGAAATCAATGCCATTATTTAGTGTATATCTCCACTTGAAGTGATCTTGAAGTTTTTTAATGGCATTATTTAAAATATAACAAAGTAATATTCCATTATGTTGGTCAACTAATCAACTGAAGCTTTGATTAGAAGTTCAAGGCTGGTTAACTCCACTTGGTTCCTCCTTACATAAAAAATGGCATTCAAAATATAAAAATATATGAATATATATGAAATTATCAGATATGTGGCATGGTAAAATCCTTTATAACTCTTTTATATCCAAATTCAAATCCAACCTTCATTTATTTTATTGGTAAGATAGGCCTATTAAGCCAACTTGGCCTAGTAGCCTATTTTTATCACTTAGAAGCTTCCTGGAATCTTAAAAATAGAAATAGGTGGTTATTTATCATTTTTACATAGTTTATAACACCATTATAGACCTTAAAAACTCACACAAGGGTTATAAAAACCAAAATCCTACATTTTACTCTTGGAGGCTTCATCTTGCTCAAGCTTGCTTTCTTCTTGACTGTGTTTTGAGAGGATTAGGTCTATGTAAAAATAGCTAGAACTTCTAATTTTAAAATGTAATTGAAAATTTTATTTATGATTACTCAAATCATTATTATTATACACACCAAATTTTGAGTCAAAACACCATTTGTAGATGCTAGAAACCTCAAATTTCCTCAAAAAATGCCCCTTTTGCATGAAAAATGTGCATACTTGACTATACTTTTTTGCATATTGTTAGAGTAAATTTAATGGGTAATGGATTTTTTCTAGATAAAATTAATATTAAATTATTTCAATGGTCCATTTAAACCTTTTTTTCCACAAAAAAACCTTTAAAAATGCAAAATTTCCTTAAACCATGCTAAATTAGGCCTTTTTGGAAGCTTGGAAGCACCAAGATTTGCCAAACAATGGATATTTTTGGATAATTTATTTGATAAAATAGACTTAAAAAATTAAAACATGGAGTAAATTACTCTAAAGACAAAAATATTTAATCTTTAAAAAATCCATTTTCTCTTTCCAATCCTACACTCGTTTTGAAAGCATGCCAATTTACAGATTTGACTAACTTTTTTTTATTGATTTGTTTGACCATTAAATGCATGAATTATAGATTAACTATGAAATATATAGATATAATGAATCCCACATATTATTTAATAACTTTAAATTTCATGAAACCCTTCCCAGGTGAGAAGAAATTGAGAAAAACCTATTGCCTTTCTAGTTGCAAGGCTATAAAAATTAGCCTGTATTAAAAATGATGGTACTTGAGCATGAAAATTACAATTAAAAAATAATAATCAATTATTAATAAATATTAGTCTATTTTTTTTACCCAAAATTTATATCTTTAATTTTCTCTAGCTGACTGTGCCATCCCCAAACCTGCAAGCAAGTCACTATGTGCAAACTAGGAGGAGTGCCTATATGAAATAGTTTTAGTCATTTGCTGCATCAAAATTACATGAAACTTATGCTGAATATTTTCAATAAAATTTTATTTATTTTACCTTCCCATGATGTACAAAATCCATATGTATCTATACTTATCTTCTTGAAAGTGAAGAAAATAGCTTATTTTTGGCTTTTTTAAAAAATAATTCAAGCTTATAACAGAAATATAATGCATGATATGGATTTAAAAAGATATATTTCATGTTTATACATCAAATTTTGACTTTTACATGATTTTTAAATTTAATTTTGGAACATGTGGGTCCAAAATAAGCCTTTTTTTCTTTAAAATGCATTAAATTACCTTTTTAAGCCATGAAACTTTAAGATAAGACTAAAGTTATATTTTTGAATATAATTAAAGGCATTCCAAATAATTTAATGAAATTTTGAGAGTAATTTGACATTTTAAATAGCAAAAATAACCTTTTAGACCAAAATATACTGGTTTGATTAGCTTGTAGAGGCTATTCATGGTTTCTAGAAATTTATAATTGTAGGGGTTGGAATTTGGCCTTGATAGGCCAAATTGTGATTGAAACCCTAATTTTAGAGATTTTATTATATCTTTAAATCCATTTTGAATTTTACTGAAATGTTTTTACTAAATTTGGGGAATTAGTTAAGGACATCGCAAAACTAAAATTAAAATTTGGAGTTTAGTTTTGTGTGGGTTATTTTGAATTTATTGTTTTTCATAAATATAATCTATAGTATGAAATTAAGAGAATGTTTTTGAGTTATTTACATTTTTTTAAATATTAAAAAAATATTTTTTTAACATGTTCTTTGTATTTTATGATTTTAGGTTGGCATAAGTACAAAAATATTTGGTCAAAGTTAGGTAAAAAATGCCAATTAAGATCGACATTGTCAATCCCTTTTATGGCAAGACCACTAACTAGCAGTTGAGGAAAGGGTGGATAAAACTCTAGGTAAAACTCCTCACAAGGAATATATGGAGTCACAAGGGGAGTTACTAGATTATTTATACTAGGGTTCTCTAAGATAGATAAAAAAAAGTGAGCCAGTTTGACTACAATGTGCAAGGCATTCAAAGCGAAATTCAAGGCATATAATCTGAGATGAAATCCATATAGTTTGGTTTGGAAAATATCATTTTGGATTTATAAAATAATCATCCAAATCATCTAGTTATCACTATTAAACAAGCCCACCATGATGGATCTCCCAAACAACCTAATCAAAATCCAAGTACCTTAACATAGAGAAAATTATTACCAAAGGTAGTGTTATAACATATAATTATACCCTTGTGGGATATTTATTTAGGATATTTCACTCACAACTACAATATTGGAGCAACCTCATGTTTTAGGTATCTTGTAGTAAGGTTAAACCTCCAAATAAGGCTAGTTTCCTCTTGGTAGATCACTTAAACTAATACTTCTACTTTGAAAAAGGATAGAAAGGGGGTATAGGATGAATAAGAAAACTAAAAAGGTGATACACCAAACTAATTGACACTCACATAGTCTTGAAACTAACACTAATTTAGCATAATAAATCCTTACTCACACAATCTCACAAAATAGCTAATTTGCATGTGTATTTCTTAAACTACGCTCACTAAGCAATACATGAAACAAAGAGGAGTTATAAAAATCACACCAATCATCCATTAATGGTATAAAGTGCTCAATTTCAGACCTAAAAATATCTTTAAATCACCTAAAAATAGGAAATAAAAAAGGATAATGGACATGGCAAAATACTTCTTTATAAATACATCATACACAAGATTGCTAAGCACAAGTTAGAGGCAAGAGATATGTGAAAAATGATCTTTATTTCCTCAAAAGTTATTTATTAAAAAATTTGATAGGGTTTTACCTTGTCAAATGAGAATATATTTTACAAATGGGGAAGAATGGGAGATATAGGAGAAAAGGGAAGAGAGAGAGGAGAAACAAGCACTCAAAAATCAATAAATGAGACATAACCACCTTTCATGGAGTCTTAACCACATTTTAATCAATTAACACTAATATCTTTTTAAAAAATTAACCTTAATTAGTCCAAAAGGTCTTTTAGGCTTCTCATTGGCTTAGAAAAACACTAGAAGGTGAAAAAATTTGAGGATGATGATGTCATATCCCACTCATATGGTAAAAGTCTTAAAAGACTTGGAAAACACATTAAATTCTCCACTTACTCCCAAAACCTCCAAACTCTCCCTCTTTGACTTATACACCCCCTTCTACTTGCTCTTCTAGAAGATGCTTAGCAAATGGTTAGTTGACTTAGCATTTGATACTTAATTAAACACATAGGTTATCTTTTAGAGTTTGATTTTTGACGCTATATTCTATTTTAAACTTAACTTTGCTATTCAAACTTGTAATAAACTCAATGAAACATGCAAATCTCATAGACTCCATTGATGAAAGTCTCAAGCTTGAGCCACCTTTAACTAGCTACCTTTAAACCTACTCCCAAGACCATTTGGCACCATAATAACCAATTTTATACATGTAGAATACTTATAGACATCTCTAGCATGCATATGAGGGAAAAAATGAAGATTTAGACAACATTAAATACCTACAACAATGGTGAAAATAACTATTAAACCTAAAATAATTGATTAAATGTTTAAAACTTGGGGTTTTTAACCCTTCATCTCAACAAGGCACCCCATAAACTTTTGTGAAGAGATAAAAGTTCCATATAATGGTGTTTTATGTCCCATTAGGCCTTTTACATGGTTTTAGACCATTTATCTCTTTGAAGACCTACAAAATTAAGCATTTTGATCCATTTTGGGCCTCCTAGGCACCCAAACATGTCAAATTATTATAAAAAATAGGTTGGTCAGGAGCTTTATGGAGTCCTATACATGTTTACAATGGGTTTCAAGTAATTCCAAGCCATTTGATGGACCCATGAGTCCAAAAACACAAAATTTGTTAAAAATCTCCTTTTGCAGCTCAAACAAGCTCACCTTCAAGATGATTATTCATATAATTTGGACCTATGTTCCATCACTTCTTGCCATGGATATTTATTCCATATACCCCTTAAACATCCCTACAAATATTGGGCTCCCATGCCAAAGGTATGAAAATATACATAAGTAAAGATAATTGCCTATAAGGTTTTCAAGAATTATGGACATGCTTATGTTCTTAATGATTTTTCATAAAAACAAAGCCCTCAACCAACCTCAATCCATAATTCATTTCAAATACATATTGGTACTCAAAACATACTATAATAATTTGGCTCAACTCCTCATGGTATGAAAAATATGAGCATTTGAAGAGGGGGTAAAACTGGATGTTTTAGGCATAAAAAGATCAAATTCATTCAAAGGACCAATTTTAATTTCCAATTAACATTAATTAATTTAAATAACATTAATATCACCTATAAAATCTCATAATACCTCTTCATGAAGTCACCTTGCATTGGAAAGTCTGAGAGTGTCTTTTGGTGTTATAGGCCTTCAAATAAGTTTTTAGGCCTTATCAGCCAAATATGAATATTAGAGTTCATGGACACCTTTATGATGATATGGGGTTAAAAAACCATGTTTACATGATTCTTACCTGATTTAACTTGTATTATCCTCTTCAAATGATCAAAACCGCAATTTTGCTCTTTATGCCTTTAAGACTGTTTATGGGGTTTCGAGCTTACTTGTGTGTTTACATGGAGTCTTGAGTTTTAACACTATTTTAATGTGTTAAATAGGATAAAAATAATTACCTTATTCTTTTTAATCACTCTTATAATCTTCAAAATCTTAACCACATTTTAAAACTCCAAAAGGTATACCTTTACCAATTGTGGCTGTCATGAGACATGAACGGGACTATGTTAAAATGGTGAGCACTTACACTTGTCATATTAAATTTAAAATATTATGGATAGGTATTTTATGTCATTAGTACCAATACTACCAATTTTAAATTCTTTTAGATGTATATTTTGGCCTGTGGACTCTTTTTGCCAAACTTGCCCTAAGTTGCCTACACACTTCATGCCAAAACTTGTCCTTCATCTAACATTTTTTTTAAATATTAAATTTTATAAACTAAATAGATAAAATTAGTTTTAAAACATCATATTATACCATTTTAATACCTAAATAATTCTTAAAATCATCATTATCACTCAAAACTGATAAAAGCTTTGTTTGATCTCCTATGGTTGCCTACTCACTATAAGAGGTATGTGCAAGAAAAATGAGTATTTTAACCTTTTTTATTAACTTTATGATTATATTAGATGATTTTATGGGACATGGATACCATTTATATTAAATTTCATACTTTGAATTGACCTATAGATGCCCCAAAATGGCCAATTCATCCAAGGTAGGCTCCAATGTTGATCATGATTAGACATGGGGTTGACCGTGCTAAAACAAAAAATGGTTCCCATTTTCAAGAAATATAAACAAGATTTTTTATAGGTATATTAGGTCATAATTGTTATCCCCACTAATTTTTTTTATTATATCATGTATTTTCTTGCCTATAGGCCCATTTTAGCAAAAGCTAGTGACATGCTACTTGCTTGGTCAAATTTCAAAACTAAGTTTTCTTCCCCTTTGCCTTGGTATGTGCCTTAACATGATGATATCTATTTTAAAATCTCATAAAACTTCTCCTTTCATTATTCCACCCTTAATTTTTCATCTTTTAACCCTATGCAACTTGTGTATAACCTAAGCCCCTTCAAGAACCTCATTTTAACTATGTATAAATAGTATTGTTGGTGATTGGTATGAGGTTTCAAGATGTTTAGTATACCTATCACAAATAATTTTTTTTTGGATGTGTTTATGCTTCCAATTTATCCATATATTGTTACTTAGTGTTTATTAACTTCTCATTTTAGGATTACATGAATCCAAGGCATGAGTTGCAGTTTGTGACAAGTAGTATGTCTATTGTGGAATAGACGGAAAAGTATGAGAGTTGCCCACAAAATTTGTTTGATGTGGTGGTTTGGAGACACCAAGGTCTAAGTCTTTAAATCTTTTAGTCTTCCTAGTCAATATTTCTAACTCTAAGCTAATCTAAGTGAATATTTACAGTGATCTTTAAACTAAAGTGAGCATTGATAAAAAAAATAAGAAAAAGGTAGGGTAAGGTAGAGAATAAACGTGATTGTAAGCATTATTCTCAAACATAATGATAAATTTCTATTCAATTTGAGCATACATTTAACCAATAAGTGATGCAACATAGCATAATCCCAAGCTTCACTAAAAATTAGGTAATATTCAAAAGAAAATATAAAGATCATGAGTAAAATTCTAGATTACTTAAAGATTTTTCTATGTTAATATAAATTTCATAAGAACATTCAAATGTAGAGAAAATATAATGAAGTAAAATTAGAATAGTTCAACTAGTCTATCACATCACAAAATAGAAACTTCATGAACATGACATATAGCTCATCTATCCAAGAAACATTCAAATCTAAGACATCCACCTATAATTGAGAGAAAGCAAAAATAATATAACACAACACCAAACAATCTTTGTAGAATTTCAATTGTATTAATTGCTCTAGTATAAAATTGCTCAAAATCCCTCCCTTTACAAATGGTAACACTTGTCTATTTATAGAATACATAGGTAATGTACCAATCATCTTTCCTTCAAACTTTTACAAAAGTTAAGGATAGCTATCCTTTTAAAAATAACTCTATATTACATATGGCCATTAGGTACCAATTAAATCAAAAGACTAATATATGATAACAAACTAGCATATATAGTTTACAAAATAATAATCTTGACTTTGTTTTTGGGCTGGTGGGCTCCCTTGATCACTTAGGCTGAAGAAAGTCTTTTACCTTGGTGTATTGTTCTTTGATTAACTCAAAATCCACTGTGGGCTTCATTAGACTCTCTTCTTCATGTTCAACCAATGTATCATATTCTTTGTCACTCCTAATGGTGACATCTTGTAAGCACCTTGATTCTTATATTTGCTTTCCTATGGTAAATATGACATTAAGGACATTTAAATTATATTTATTGGATTGGCCTTTGTTTTCATCCTTGATGCCTTGGATGAAGGCTTGGACTCACTACCAGAATTCCAAGTCATGCATTAGGCCAGTGCCAATAGGTTGAGCCTTGGTCACCAACAAGGTTCTTAGTAACTTCTCAATTCTATTCACCAAGTCCTTATCCTCCTCCATGAAATCATTGGCCTTATTTTACCATGAAATTAATTCATGTATTTGATCCACTAGGATCCCTTGAATGGCATTCAATTTCCTTTCATTAATGATCTTGAAATCTAGGGGCTACTTGGTGACATGTACTTTGATCAACTCTATCACCTAGTCTTTGGTTTCTTTCCATTGTTCTTAAAATGTTTGTGCCTTCTTGGCCTGAATTTCCAGGGTATTAACCCTAAGTTTTATGGATTTTAATCATTCAAAGGCATCTAAGAGGTACTTATTTAACATCTTTAATAGGTCCTACAGAATTGATAGTGAGACTTGGGCGTCCAAGTCTTTCTTCTCTTTATCCAAGTTTAAGATTCTTTACTTCATTCCCTAAATTTCCACCATAGCCATTATTGACTGGGATTCCACCACACTTGCAATATCTTCTTGATAAATGGGGTGTTCCTCTATTGCCTAGCCTTAGACTGGAGTGAGTCCTATAAATGGTTCCACTCTTTAGAGAGTGACTTATTGAGTTCCAATAGTTAATTTCTTTATAGTGATTTTCTCCAATCTGATAGTAGTCTAAGGGTAAAATTATACCTTGGGCTTTGCTTCTAAAAGATTTGATGCACCTAGTGTTTTGAGACTAGGCCCTCATGATTGCCCTGATTCTTTTATTTGTTGTTTTTCTCCTTAACATCCTTAATCATTCTCCTCTCTTCTTTGTCATTTATGAGCTTTAAGATCCAAGGTTGGATTTCATCATTGACTTCAACATTGGTAGTGCTAGTCAAAACCCATGGATACATTTGAGAGGGTAACTTTTAGAACTTCCCATATATGAACTAGTCAGGGATGATAGGTCTATGTATGTTAAATTCATCACTAAACATGTTTACCTTAATTTTTGGGTGAATCCACTTATGTTTATTTAGGGCTCTAGGAACCAAAGCCATATACATCTCCCTCTTTATTTTGGTCATAGGGACCAAATCTAAGGCAACTCCTTTGCCTTTGTCTATCTCTTTAGCTTGAGGACCTTTAATTAGTGCCACCTCAACTATGGCTTCTCCTCTCCTTCTTTATCTAAATTTTATGTATCTGTAAGTTCCTTGAAGACTTGTTCCACTATTTCATAAGGTTTTAAGGCAACCATATCAATGTATTCCATAGGGGAAGGGGGTCTTTGAGGTAGAGCTGAGGTAGAAGGTCCCTCTCCTAGCTTATGTTCCATATTTTTTTCAGTAGGTCCTTTAATTCTGGGAACTTGTTAAGGTATTTTTTGTTGTTGAGGTGGACCTTAAGGCACTTGTGGTGGACCTGAAATGGAAGGTTAGAAGTGGTATTTCAAGGGGTTCATTTGACATCTTTCACCTGATGGTTTTTCTTTCCTCTGCAATCTATGTTCTAATTTGAATCCATGTCCCTTAAACCTAGCTAGTACTTCATCAAAGTTGGTTTCATTTATGTATAAGTGGTCATATGGACCCATTTGATGTTAATAATGTACCTTATGTAGTTGTTTGGATTGTAGATGCAAGATCACATTGCCTTTTAGATCCCATGTCTTGAGGTCATCTAATTGGAAGTAGAATGTCTCTATATTCCTTGCTAAGATCTCTAGTTACTTCCATCTAATAATAATTATCTTCCAAATTAGATATGGGAAGGGATGTAGGATGCCTTTCTTATTCTCTCTACATACATGGTTTATACCATGAAGGAGTTGATGATTTATCTCCTACATAACCAGCTTGATTGGGACATGCACTAGTAGCCCATAGGGCTAAGTCTGACAACCTTCAATTATAATGATCATATAATTAGGATAGATCCATTTATCACCAATAGGTTCTAAAAATTTATTAATGATGGGGTGAACCTTGGGCATTAGACTCCTAGTAATTATCCCAACTAGAGTGGGATATATGCAATCACAAATGAATTGAATGTGGTCTTCATACTTGAATATGTGAAATTTGGAGTAATGGTAATATTTATATGAGGGGACCAATTCTTGATGGTAGGGAAGTAGGTTGAGGCCATGAAGGCATACAACAAGTAAGACATCATTGTGAATAGCTATCTTGTCTTCCTTTTAATTCCTTTAAAATACCTTCCTAGGTGGATACTTATCATTTCTCCAATGGGTGGAGTGAAATTTTATTAAACCATGAACTAGACATAGGAGACTGACATAGGGTCAACATAGGATGTGATTGCTACTCTATAATCCTTATTAAAAAAATTCATGATGATTCTAATCCCTTCCCTGAATTGTATAATTGGGATTTTACCTTCATGGTTTCTTATTACATGAGTTCCTTTATCTAGTCATGGTCTTAAGATATCCTCTAAATCAATCTTAGTGATATATTCATTGATTTTATGGAGGTCTATGTGAGTCATAGGAATATTATAGTATACTTCAAAATCTACTAGAGCTATATAATCAACCCTCTTTGATGTACCCTCCTTTATTATCCAGTCTCCATCTATTCTATAATCAATGAGAATAGTAGCTTAGATATCGATATAATGGAGTACCTTTAGTTTGGTAGCTATGAGGTAAAGTTTGGACATCTATATTTACATGAGATATTCATATATCCTTTGAACTATAGCAATTCATTGTTCATTGGGAGCTAATGTTTGTAAAAGGTCGATTGCAAAGAAGATTTTTGACTAGTTCTTCATACCATTATTAAAGGCTCCTATGTCTAGTTCATTGTCTTTGTAACATCTTAGTTTATTATGAGTTGAAAAGTAAACCTCTACCTCATCTCACCCTTATTGTCTTGTAGTGGCCATGTTCCTATGACTAGTTAGTTTCCCTTAGACTGTGTGATCTCACTGAGTGTTTTTAGCTCTTCTCAAGGTGATTTTTAGCTCTTATAAAGGAAATTATGATTTAATTGGGAAAAAATTAGGTATTTATGTTGGTGAACTAGGTTTTCTCATAGATTTAATGGTGGGGGTAGATAATTCATAAATTTTCTTATGTTACTCCTATGAAAGTCATTTTAGAAGCTAATTGTTAGCTTTTAAACATGTCTTTCATTTCACACCATTAGATTAGATCTACGAGTGAGCATAATACATTGGTCTCAATATATGAAGTCTTTTTTGATTGGTCACATTTGTTATGATTTATCCTCATTGAAAATTCTTTGGCCATTTCACATCATTAGATCCAAGCTTGTGATGAATCACAAACTATCATATCTACAAAGATGCATAAGAAATAAGTCTTGAGCTCTGATAAAAACTTAGGTTAAAAACCATTATACTAAGTTTTCATGTTTAAAAAATCAAAGGGGCCTTTTAAAGGGTTTAGAAATACATCCCTTTTCTAGGCTAAAATTTTAGACCATCTTAAATTTGATGTCCTTATAAACGTCAAAAATGTTCTCACAAACATCGAATGATGGGTAGGAGGTTATCAAATTTAAGCTCGTCTAATGTACTTAGAGGGATTAAGATTAATAATTTAAGTCATGTTATATTGGAAAACACATTGTTATTTAAGCTAAAAGTATTCTCCTTGGGCCATGTGACCAAGTCTTTAGGTGAGATCATTTAAGTCATTTCTGATTGGATGCTTAAACTTTGATTAGGTTGAAAGCCTTCAACCATTTTGCACCATTAGATCAAATTTTATGATGAAGTGCAGACTATTAGATACACAAATATGTACATGAATTAATGATCTCTAAGCATTGATATGAATTAGGTTAAAAGTATGTTTCCTAAGTTTATTTATGTTTAAAAAACACATGGGGTTCCTCTAAGAGTTGAGAAATATGTCCCTTTGCTAGGCCTCAAGGTTATATTATGTTGAAAAGTCTTCGATGATTTCACACCATTGGATCAAATCCTATGATGAAGCATAGACAATTGATCTCAATATATGAAGTCTTTAATGATTTGTCCCTACAAAGAGCAAATATTAGGGTTAGGCACAAAACAAGGAACCTAGAAAGACTTCACGTAGTTACCTTTAACTATTTTTTGAAGAGTCACTTTCTCAGGAAAGTGTCTTAACCAATTCTTCCAATGGGTAGGTTTCAAAAATATTAAAGGGTTGATTTGTTTTAGATAAATGTCTACAAGAAATAGTGCCCAAAATAATTTCTCTGAAGGGTACTTTCTACCAAAGTGGACTAAGACAATTTTTTTGAAGGGACACTTTAAGAAATTCTAAAGGGTCACTTCAAGAAAGTGTCTTAAAATTAAGATTTCAAAGGATACTTTTATGTTTAGGTGGGCCTATTTTCTTGCACCATTTTATTAGATATATGAGATAGAGAGATCCATTAGATCTTCAAAGATGCACAAAGTTTAAAGAAGTAATAAGTCATCAAGCTTTAAGAGACAAGGAACTAATAAATAAGACACTGAAGTAGGAGGGGTTAAGAAACTTGGACAAGTAATGGATCAACCAAATAAAACTTAACTAAGTAATGAACTAATGAGAACCTGATTAAATCTAGATACTTATAAAATTTTCATAAGTTGAGTTATTTGGGAAACTCGAACAAGTCTTCCCTCCAACTTTTGAATTCAAAAGTTAGGGTTTTCTATAGGGGAAACCTAGCCTTCTTTATATAACATGTAATTCCATTTTTAAATAAAAACCATTATCAAAGTTAGTCCAAAAACATAATCACTATCACTAAGCATGTATAAACCATATCCCTTTTAAGTGGATGATCTTCAAATTCTAAAAAATATAACCTCTTCAAGAAATTCAAACTTTAGATGTTTTGAAACATTCATACGGGCCCACTATTTTAGAAATCAATAATGTGGGGGGTATGTTGATCCAATAGGATGATGACTCAAATCATTTTAAACTCACCTCCCATCCCTTTCTATCTTCATGATTTTTTAGGCCTCAAACATTGTCAAATTCCTTATAAGTCTATGTTAACATGGTTATAGGTGTGCAATCTAGTTTGATTTTGGATTTGATTATGTTATATTAGTTTTTCATGCTCATTTGACCTCATTATTTGAGTTCTTATGATACCAAAATTTATTTTCATCTCCTTAAAATGTATGAATATATATTTTCCATTACATCATGCCATTACTCTTGAGTCTTGCTTTCTACATGTACTTGACCATGCTTATGCCTGCAGGTCCTTGTTGAGAAGGAAGTTTGAGTTTGAGAAAGTTTGAATAGTTTTAAACAAATAACAAGATGAACCAAAGCCTCTCATTTAAGTCTACTGACCTCTAAAACTCAAAAATATACCTTGAATGCCTAAAACCTTAGAAACATCAATTTTGAATTTTTAACCCTGATGACTTATAGGTATGATTGTGCTAAAATATTTTGAGGCCTGTCATTATGTATTGAAATCATTACCATCTATCATCTTGAACCATCTCTTTGCACCTAAAAAATCCTAAATAGATCATTGAAACTCAACTTGCCTCACTAGCTTGTAGGTGTGCATTTGTGTTGAAACTTACTATAATTTATCCTCCTAATGATCATATACCATCATTTTTACCTTTATTACCTTCCATATAACATCATCTAAACATTTTACTTTCGACTTTGTATTGAAAGAAAGCCTATAGGTGAAGGTTGTAGTTAATGTTATATGGGAGTTTGGATGAGTCTAGTTCTTGGAGGTTATATCTTGCTACAGATCTTTAACAATCATTTTTAGGATCCCTTAAGTATAACAAAACCTAATGAAACCAAGGATCATGTCAAGACCTCATATCCTCAATGTTTTATTGTACCTTTATTGATGAATCCTTGTACGGACTATGGAAATGATTTAGGTTTTATAGAGTTTGGGAATAGTTGACAAGAGGTATGAAGGTGTATTTTACTTGTACATGAGATCTATATATTCATAATTTCCTCTTTTTTAAAGTCTTTTTCATGAAGTCTCCCTTCCACTGTTTCCTACTTCCTTTGTGGCTTTGTAGCCTACCAAATCTATAAAAGACTCACTACATTATTTTTCCATCAATGTCTGTAGAATGAATCAACTCATTCTCCTTATCCTTAAATTCCTCATTTAACTTTAACCCACTAAATATTATATCTCTCTTAAAAACCTTATCATAACTCTTGGTTTCTTGCTTTTTCTAGGCTTATCTACTAGCCCCTTTTTGGATAAATCCTCCTTATTTGAGAAATATATAAACTCTTATAAATATATGAAACCATTTTATATCACCATATATTCATTTATATTCTCCTTAAATTTTCATCAATCAACTCTCTTTGTAGATATTCATTCCTTCACACATGACTCTCTAATTAGGCCTATTAACCCTATTTCATTCCCACAAACCTATAATCCATATTGTATGGTATTATTTTAGGAATAGACATATCTATTAAATTTAAAAATATCTATATGAGTAATAATACAAATTTTAAACAATTTATAGTGGTTACATTAGGAGTTATGAAGTTTTCTTGTTTGAAACCCTAACGAGGGAAATATGCAGGCTTGTAGAGGCTGAGAGACTTAAAAAAATATTTTATTAAGATTGGGTCAGTTTAAATGAAAAAATACCATATAAATGTATTTTTTTACCTCTAAAATATTTTAAAATAGGCTATGGACCCTATTAAATCCATTTAATGCTCAAAAACAACAAAAACATAGCTGATTGCATGCTTTTTTAGGATTGTACAAGGGTTTTATGAGGTTTGAGACCTCTCTCTTTGGTTATACAAAATTGTGGACCATATCATACCTATAAAATGTATTTATATCACTAATAAACATTTTAAAATATGTTATAACCATTTATTAACCCTTAAATCACTTGAAATAAAACAAAACACAAAGTCTTAAACTCTCTTTACAACATTGTGTTAGAACATGAAAGGCTCAAGATCCATTTTTTTAGTTTTATAAGGTATAAATACCTAATTAATTTTTAATTATTACCTATATGGATTAAAAAATTAATAAAATGTTTTTTTTCCATTCTAAATCAATAAAAACACCTGGAATCAATAATCAAGGACTGATACACACTCAAAAAATGAGAACTGCAAGACATAGGGAGAGTAATAAATAGGTTTATATTGAGATTTATGAGGTATAAACACCTAATTATTTTTTAATTATAACATGGAAGATATTAAAAAAAAATTAAAATAATTATATTTCAAAACACAACCCTTTAAATTCATCAAAAATGCATTTTATGATTGTCTACATTTGCATGCCAAAATTTTGAATTTGGACAACTTGCACTTTTCCTCATTTTACCTTGAAATTTTGAATATTATCACTATAAAAGGGTTTTATAAGAATTCAAATCACCCAAAAATTATAAAAAATGACTCACATGAGGTTTAAACCATTCATCATATGTGAAATCCCTTCAAAAAGCTTGCCTAGCTTCATATTCTCCTCAACAGACAAGCATAGGACTGTCTAAAAATAGTGGATAATTACACTATTTATTTAAAAAATAATATTTTATTATAATTTTATAAATTAAAAATAATACTAAATTTCATGCCTTTTAGATTCATATTTTGTCATGTAGGCTCTTTTTACTAAAAGCTAGTTTGAGTTGCCTAGTTTTTATGCTTCTTAGGCTCATGACCGAGCTTGTCTTATTTCACCTTATCATGATGGTATGATAATAAAATTAAGGAATTTATAATTTCATATTATTACTATCACATTTTATTTTCCATCAATTATTAATTTCTTATCCTTATACACCTTGAATCCATCTTTAACCTCAACTCATTGTCCAAACCAAAAGATGGTTATAGGTATCACTAGGCTGAGTTTTGAATGCTTTGAACCTATTTATGTGGTATGATAATATTTAAGTGATATTATTAATTTATTAACCTTTAAAAAAACCTTAAAAATAAATCCCTGATGTCTCCAAGACCTCTTACTATGCATTATAATCTGGCTTGCACTATTCACTACATTGCCAAGATGTCTGATTTTCAAGAGTACCTTACCTCTAAGACAAAATAGAGGATGTTTGACATATTTAATTAGAAAATTTTAGACCCTAAATATTTTAATTATGTAATTATGATAATATTTTGTAAATTTTAAATTATTATCACTTATTTAGGACCTCTAACCTCTCAATTCTCCTTCAAAGCAATCTGTGTAAATAGTTGACTGTAGGTTGCTCTTGAAAATGGCTCCTACCCTATTTACATTGTGATGATAATTATGTGGAATGATTTTTAATTATTTTATTATATTATAATTCCTTTTAACACTACCAAACTTTTATATATCCCTCAATGTAGACCTTTTACTTTGACAAGCCTAGTTGGCAAGTCAGCTATGTAGTGTGTTTCCACTCTTAGAAAGGGGTGCCTATAGGTTGTGATGTGGGTTGAGATCCCATATCTCAACTCATCTAAATTATTTTTTTAGAATAATAGTTCCATTGAAATACCAAGTTAATATTTTTACACAAATTTATACCTTCATCAGGCTTATATCACCGTAAGGCCATTTGAGGTTCAAAATCTTATAGATAATACTAAGGAACAACATTGAATTATTGCATGAATTGATGGATATACATCATCATAATATTTGGCCAAATATACTTATTTTTATGTAAAATATTATCCCCTATTATATTAATTCATGATGAAAAAAATCTAAACTAGCCAAGACCTCATATGCTTCACTGTTAGAGGATTGAAAGAAGGGTGAAAACCTTTATTTAGAGACTTTAAGGTAACTGATTCCTAAAATTGCTTAGAAAATGTAGGAGTAAGGTTTCAATACTAAATTTACACTCAATGGATTTATTATTTATTTCCACATCAACCTTAACCTTTCAATACCCTAAGTAAGGTCCAAACAAGCTTCAACATATGCCTTCTAATTGTTCCATGTTCTATATGAGTCACTTGTAGGTGTACATTGCAAGGCATATGCCAGTGAAGGTGAGAAATTTAAAATATACAAAGTGGAGGAAACTATAATAAAACTTAGGCCTCTGTAAAACCATAATATATAGATTTCCCATCTTAGAGGATGTCAAACTAGTTTTAGTATCTTCATTTTAATATGGTGAGTCTCTTATAGGGCACCAAAAACCTTAATATATGCTAATGAGATATTTTTCAGGTCATTTCTTGTTCAAGGCAAGATATTTATGATTATATTTATATATATTAATTATAAATTTGAAAATAATTATTCCGTCACTAATTGGTTCTCATGAATTCCACTCAAATTAGCCTCTTAAAACTACTTATTACCTCTTTTCACTCTAAGACATGACAAAGACTGTTGTAGATGGTGTTTTTCCATGCAAGACTAATCCTCATATAACCCATAAAGGATTTGATGAACTACCAAGTATTGATGATAAAATATCACTTGATTAATTTTATGTGGCATGAGGAGGTGGATTTTTCATTATCCCTCTAACCTACGTATTGCTCCAAAATTGATCAAATGGGCCATTCACAAGGATAACAAGGAAAAAAAGTTTCATGCCATAAGTAAATTATCTGGAGGAATTATATGGTGAAACCAATTTAAATATTCCCTATTTTACCCTGAAATAATACCCCTAAAACCATTCTTTCTCATCAAATTCTTAAGTGAAGTAACAAAAGAAAACATGGACCTTGTGTGGATGAGTAGGCCACCTGGACACCCTTAAACTATTAGTGATTGTTCATAAATATGGGGAGATGAACAAAATAAAAAATTAAAAAAATTTGAATTAAATTAGGGTCCCTATCACTTCCTAAAATATTTTTTCCCAACTCTCTCTCATGATCATGCCAAGTGAAAACTTGAGGCTCTCCTAGAGTTGTCCAAGACTACCCAAAATAGTTTTTCCTTAACATGAAGAACTAGAAGCCTAACTATGAAATGAAACACTTGGGTAAGATTTTTTATTATTTAAATGACCTTTCCTTACTTTTTCAAAACTTTTAAGTGCTTCAACCTCCATTAATGGTAGAAAACTTATTTCATGCCTAGTTTCCAACTAATACATTTTCCTTACCCATGTTGGTTCTTATGATTGAATATGATTTTAGATGCCTATTAAATGATATTAGGGACACCATGGATACATTCATATGATATATAAACCCATAAATTAATCAAAACCTTCAAAAACACAATTATCCAAAGTTCCAAAATGCATCCTTTTGCTCCCAAACTCCTCTCCTCTAGTCCAAATGACTTGAAATGGCCTTGAACATGTATAAAGAGATGAAAAAAACCATAAGGAGGTAGGAGGAATTAAAAAACAATTTTAATTCCTCAAAAAAGTTACTTTTTAATTTAAAATTTCTATTTTGAGGACCCTTAAGTAATCTAATGCACTTTTGAGGGTCTTTTGGGCATAATAGCTTCTTTAGACCTCCTTTTTGACCTATTAGAATCTATGAAAATTTGTGAAAGTATAAATCATTACCCTAAATATTTAAACATCCTAAAAACTATCAAGATCCTTCACTTGTAATTCAAGACCTATTTCTATGTCTTTTCCTCAAAATCTCTAAATTCATCTTAAAACATGCTTAAAGTGTTTCAAATGACTAAAAGTGACATTTGGTAGGGTCATGAGGTTTATCTTCTCTTTCCACCATTGGATCACCGACTACACAAGGACTTTTCTCATCTCTTCACACCACACTAGGGCCTTCTAAAATACTACACTACATCATTAAGTTAGTACTCAAAAGAGAATAGTCATGGGGTTAGAAGGCCACTGGATGGTCTAAGAGAGTGTCTTGATCTATCTAGGCAAAAGTTTTGTATGTAGGCCAATTTTGGCCAACATTTATGATAACATTCTAGGATCTAATGCCTATTATGTAATAAATTATTGGCTTGAATCCTATCTATTAGGATTATGGGATAAAAAGACTCTATTTTATAATTGATATGAAATTGATATAAGGTTATAAAATTCTAAAAACTTCCTCTTGAAGTAGCAATGAAAACAAGAAATAAAACCAACACTCTGACCAAATCACTTAGGGAAGGGAAACACATAATTGAAAAGGAAATGTGCACAAATCACTTGGAGGAAGGCAAAAATAAAACACAAGGAGTAAGGACACATATAATATAATATATACAAGATTGGAAACTCACCAGTACCTTCCACCTAGATCAAATTATAAATATTTTAGATCACCTCCTTCATGAGATGGGTCACAATGTGAGAGAGCATGCTTATGTGTCAATTTTCTTGGTGATAATATTACATTGGGCTTCTTGATTTTCAATCTTCTTGACATGTTATCAAGTGGATTAAAAATAACAAACATGTCTTTAATGTATACATATTGGTATAAATCTTTAAATCATGCTTCATGTTTGACTATATGATCACTTAAAATCTTCTCACTTGATGGATCTTTTGAATATGAAGTTTGACTATCTAGGATTAGGTGAAAGAGTTATAATTCATCCCAAAAGGTAGCATCCTCTTGGTCATGTGTATTAGGGGTAATAATTTGAGGCTCTTTATTTTACCAATCTTATTCAAACCTAAAAACATTAGTACTACCTTCAAGTGAAACTTCATCTCATGATTGATCAATTAATGCATTCTTATTCACCCATGGCTAATTGAAGTGGCATATTTGGCTCTCAATAACTTCTTGAAGAGTTTCCACTTATTTTTCCATCACTTATAGCTCAGTTATTGGGTATCCGAGACTACCTCAAATTACCTTGGTCAACTCATAATTACCTTATAATAACATATAGCTTGCTTCCAGCACTTTAAAAAAGTATTCATAGTTACCATGTTCAACTATTTATTGCACATTTGAAGCATCATTGAGGACATTTGGATTCAGGTCTATTACATCAATCTCCTCAATCTAACTAAGATGTTCAAATAACTACTCCTCTATCTCTATATCTTACTCATTTATGACCTTTTAAACATGATTAGCTGATTGATTGACTACTATAGCCATATCAATTTTTACACCTTGATTATCTTCATATTCAACCATACCAAATGGAATATTTTGAAATAAATCAAAATTTATTTTTCTCTCAGTTGTAATCCAAATACACATCTCTTCAAGTATGAAGGCATCAGTACTACCTTCAATTGACTTTACCTCTTGTGATTAGTCAACCT
Source organism: Torreya grandis (assembly GCA_037957365.1). Lineage (NCBI taxonomy): Eukaryota > Viridiplantae > Streptophyta > Pinopsida > Cupressales > Taxaceae > Torreya > Torreya grandis. The sequence continues at coordinate 330,801 of JARHVA010004080.1, read as the reverse complement.
ATGCAAACTCATTTTGGTATTCAATTTCTAAATTCATTGTAGAATATTGAGGGCCTATTTGTTGCTTTATAATTTCCAACTCTTTAATCCTTTCCTCTTCACCATGGACTAGTATAATAGGTCCCTTATTCAATAGGGAGATGGTGGGAGGGTGAAAAGGTCTAACTTAATTGAAAATTAGGATATTATCCCTCCAACTAAGGACTTTGAAGGATATTTTAGGTGGTTCTTAGGGAAGGGAGAGAGAGTCTTGTAAATCTTGTATATCAATCTCATTAAGATGAACTATGGTTTATTGATTCACTTTTTGAACAACTAACTCCTCTTCCAAGACTACTTTTTGGACTACCTCAACTAGCACCTCCTCTTTATTATCAATTCTCTCCTTAAATAATTTCCATGAGGGGAATGTATAGGGTACAACCACCTTACTTCTTATTAAATGGGTATAGGAGATGGTGGTTTCACAAGAGAGGTCATGACATAGTTAGGGTTGAAGGTGTATGGAGGTGCCCTAGTTGAGATGGTTTGAAAATCTTGAGTGGGAATGGGCATAGGGGTAGGATAGGTAAAGTTGATTGGTTTGGGTTTGACATACTCATATTTTCAATGATTCAACATCTCCTATATAGATAATAACCATTCCTTTACTTGGTTCTTATAAATGTGTATGCAATCTCCCTCCTCAATGGCTATGCACACACTCCAAAAATATTTGAATAAGTCCCTTTTCCTATTTTTGGCTTGGATTAGGAAATCTTTTCTAAGGGATACCTATGAATTCACCTTCATGATCAATCTCACATGGTCTAGAATGATTTACTTGACTCTTGATAAAGATAATATTTGACAAGTTTGGCTAGAGGGATGGATTTGAGCACAATCAGGGTTAGGAGAGAGAAATTGGGGTTTAGGATTGGCTGATCTCATTAATAATAAAAATTGATATTCATTTTCTTTCGTAACTTGGTCTTGCCTAACCAAACACTCTTCTTAAAACCTCAAATATTGCTCCTAAACAAAAGCTTAATTTTCAAGATTTTCTTTCTACCTATAGCACTATTAAACCATATCACTCTCTCTCAATTATCTTTCAAAATCAAGTCTTATATCTCTAATACTCTTTTTTTATTGACTAAATAGAGATAAACTCTAACAAGGTTGATATACTAAATCTTGAGAGCCACTTGTAGTGAATCCATAAACATTACCAATCTGATATAAAGGATAAGGGAATAAAGAACATGAATTTTGATCAAGTGAGTCATAATACATACTAAATAAAAATTATTAGGTAATTGGGATACTTATATGAGCTAATAAATACTTGGATTCACCATCAGTGTTTACACACATGCCTCGAAAGGCTGATTGGATGAAGAGAACACCAAAAATCCACACTCAGTGAACAACTTGAATCTCATTAAGCATGCCATAAACTATTATGGTTTATAATTTCACCCTTATGGTAAAGTTATTTAGGATTTATCACTACTAGCTATAATATTAGACCAACCTCAGGCTATGGTTATCCTATAGTGAGGTGAACCTCTGAATAAGGTTGGCTTCCTCTTGGTAGATCACCTAAACTAATACTTATACTTAGAAAATGGATAAAAAGGGGGTATAGGATGATTAATAATAATAAAATTGTGATACACCAAATTAATTTACACTCACATAAGATTGAAATAAATACTAATTAAACATTAGACAATCCTTGCTCACATAATTTCACAAACTAGCTAATTTGCATAAGTATATCATAAATTGGGGTCATTAAGTAATAAATAAAACAAATAGGAGTTATAAAACTCACACCAAGAATCCATTAATGGTGTAAAGAGATCAATTTCAGACTTGTAACTATCTTGAAAACACCTAAAAAGAGTCAAGAAGGACAATGGACATGGAAGAACACTTCTTCACAAATCCATCTTACACAAGCTTGCTAAACACAAGTCAGAGGAAAGAGATAGGTGAAAAATGATCTTTATTTCTTCAAAATACAATTATTACAAATTTTGATAGGGTTTTACATTTTAAAATGAGAATATCTTTTACAAATGAGGAAGAAATGGGAGATATAGGAGAAAAGGAAAGAGAGAGGAGAATCAAGCACCCAAAAATCAATAAATGAGACACAAACACCTTCCATGGAGTCTTAACCACATTTGAATCAATTATCACTAATCTCTTCTCAAAAAATTAACCTTAATTTTTCAAAAAGGTCTTCAAGGTTTCTCATTAGATTATAAAACACTAGAAGATGAAAACATTTGAGGACGATGATTTCATATCCCACTCACATGGTAAAACTCTTCAAAGACTTGGAAAACACATTAAATGCTCCACTTTCTCTCCCAACCTTAAAACTCTCCCTCTTTGAATTATACACCCCCATCCACTTAATCTTCTATAATATGCTTGGAAAATGGTTAGTTGACTTGGAATTTGATGCTTAAATGACTATGGAGGTTACCTTTTGGAGTTTGATTTTTGATGTTATATTCTAGTTTCAACTTCACTTTGTTCCTCAAACATTAAATAAACTCCATGAAACTTGTAACTCTCATAGACTCCATTGATGAAGGTTTCAATATTGAGCCACCTTTAAACAACTACCTTGAAACATACTCTCAAGACCATTTAACACTATAAGAACCACTTCTTGACCTATATAAGACTTATATACAACTCTATCATACATATGAGGATGAAAATGAAGATTTGGACAACCTGCAAGCCCTATAACAATGGTGAAAAACACTATTAACTCTATAAAAATCTATAAAATATAAAAAAACCCTATGTTTTTTAACCCTTTAGCTCAATAAGGCACCCAAAAAACATTTTTAAGAGCTAAAAGTTCAATACAATTATGTTTTAGGTCCTAATATGCCTCTTCCATGGCTTTAGACCATTTCTCTCTTTGAAGACCTAAAAAAGTAAGAATTTTTGAGCTAATTTAGGTCTCATAAACACCCAAACATGTTAAATTATTATATAAAATATGGTTTTTAGGATATTTATGAAGTCATATACATGTTATAGGTGGTTTTCAAGTGATTCTAGGCCATTTTATGGACCCATGAGTCCAAAAACACAAAACTAGTGAAAAAGATCATTTCGTAGCTCAAACAATCTCACCTTCAAGATGAGTGTGCATAAAATGTGGTCCTATATTCCACTACTTCTTTCCATGGATATTTATTCCATATACCTTTCAAAATCCTTTAAAATATTGGGATCCCATCTGGAAGGTATGAAAAGATACATACGTAAAGACAATTGCATGTAAGGTTTGCAAGCATTCTAGACATGATTATGATCTTAACAATTGTTCATAAAACTCAGTCCTTCAACCAGCCTGAATCCATAATTAATTTCAATTATATATGGGTACTAAAAACATACTAAAATAATTTTTCCTAACTCCTCATGGTATGAAAGATACATGCATCTGGAGAGGGGCTAAAACTAAGTGTCTTAGGCCTAAAAAGCTTGATTCCTTCAAAGGACCAGTTTGAATTTCCCATTGACCTTAAATTATTTAAATAACCTTCATTTCAACTTTAAAATCTCATAATACATCTTCATTAAGCCACCTTACATTGGAAATTATGACAGTGTCTTTTGGTGTTATAGGCATTTAAACAAGCTTTTAGGCCTTATTGGTCACATATAAATATTGGAGTTCTTTGAAATATTTAGGATTATGGTGTTAAAACAAAAATTTTAAGTTATTATTACCTGATTAAACTTGTATTTTCCTCTTTAAAAGATCAAACAACCAATTTTGCTCTTTATGCCTTTGAGACTGCTTATGGGGTTTCGAGCTTGCTTGTGTGTTTTCATGGAGTTTTGAGTATAAACAATATTTAAATGTTTTAAATAGTCTTAAAATAATATAATTATTATTTTAAATCACTACCATAAGATTTAAACTCTTAACCATACCTTAAAACTCCCAAAGGTATGTTTGCGCCAATGGTGACTATCATGAGACATGAAGGGGACTATGTCAAACCATAGCTAACTAAAACTTTTAATATTACATTAAAATTAATATTTATATGTATTATAGGTAATTATGATAAATCATTCCAATTTTAAAGGCTTTTGGAGGCATATTTTATCCTGTGGACCCATTTTGCCAAACTTTACCTTGAGTTGCCTTCATGTTTCCTTCATGCCAAAACTTTTTCTTCATCTAAATTATTTACTTAAATATTATATTTTATAAAATAAATAATTAAAATTAGGTTAAAAAATTCATATTATACCATTTTAATACATATTAAAGGCTTAAACCCCTCATTAGTACTCAAAAATGACAAAAGCTTTGTTTGATCTTCAATGGTTGCCTATTGACTTGAAGAGGTCTATGTAATAACATTGAGTATTTTTAAAAAAATTAGGACATTTGTTATGGAATGGGATTATTTTATTTTTCATTTAAACCATTCATACCAAATCTAATTCTTTGAATTTACCTATAGATGCCCTAAAATGGCCAATTCCTCCAAGGTAGGCTCCAATGTTGACTGTGATTAGACATGGGGTTGACTGTGCTAAAATAGTGATTTTTCCCATTGTAAAAAACCTTACAAAACATTTTTTATAGTTATATTATGTCATCATGATTCTACCCACCAAATATCATGATTAGACCATGCATATTCTAGCCTGTAGGCCCATTTTGGCAAAAGCTAGTGACATGTTGCTTGCTTGGTCAAATTTTCAAAACTAAGTTTTCATCCCCTTTTCCTTGGTTTTAACATTATAACTATGAGTTTTATTTAAAAAAATAATAAAAATTATCCTTTCATTATTACACCATTCATTTTCATCTTTCAACCCTATGCAACTCGTGTATAACCTAAGCTCCTTCAAGAACCTCACTTTAACTATGTACAAACAATATTATAGGTGATGGTTATGAGGTTTCAAGATTTTTATTATACCTATCACCAATAATTTCTGTTTTTATGATTAATCAAACCATTTTAAACTCAAATCCCATCCCTTTCTATCTTATTGACTTATTTTAGGCTTCGAGCACTGCCAAATTTCATACAAGCCTATGTTAACATGGTTGTATGTGTACAATTTAGTTTGAGTTTGGATTTTATTTATTTTCATTACTTATTCATGATAATTTTAACTCATTATTTTAATTATCTTGATATCAATATTTATATACATCTCCTTATAATGTATGACTATATATAGTTTCCATTACATAATAACCTTACTCTTGAGTCATGCTTTCTACATGTACTTGACCATGCTTATGCCTATAAGTCCTTATTTAGAAATAAGTGTGATATTGGTAATGTTTTAAGAGTTTTAATCAAGTAAAAAGATGATATAGAGTCTATAATTCAAGTTAAATGACCTATAAAACTCAATAATCTCCTTTGAAGGCCTAAAGCCTTGGAAACCTTCATTTTGCTTTGTTTACCTTGATGACCTATAAGTATGACTATGCTAAAATATTTTGAGTCCCCTCATGATGTCTTTAACTCATTAAAATATATCATTTTAACCATATATTTTCACCTAAAAACTCCTCAATAGATCATTGACCCTTAACTTACCTCACTAACTTGTAGGAAGGCCTCTAGCCTCATATGGTTCTAGGTGTACATTTGTGTTGAAACAGACTATAGATTTTAATTGAGATTAATATTACTCCTCCTAATTAACCTATATCATCACTATTACCTGGATTACCTTCCCTAAAACATCATCTAAACATGGATCTCCTTTTTGACATTCTACGATCAACTTTACATGGAAATATTGAAGGAAAGCTTGTAGTTGAAGTCTTTAGGTAATGTTCCATGATAATTTGGATGAGTTTGGTGTTCGGAGGTTATTTATTGATTCATATATTTAATAATAATTTGTGATATTTATTAATTATGATAAAACCCCATGAAACCAAGGATAATGTCAAAACCTCACAGCCTCAATGTTTGAAGGTACCTTTATTAATGAATCCTTGTATAGACTATGGTAATGATTTATGTTTTATAGAGTATGGGAATAGGTGAAAAGAGGTTTTAAGGTTTCCTTAACTTTTACATGAGATATATATAGTCACAATTTCCTCATTTTTAAGGTCTCTATCATGAAGTCTCCCTTCCATTGTTGTTTACTTCCTCTTTGGCTTCATAGCCTACCAAATCTACAAAAGTCTTACTACCTTATATTTCCATCAATGATTGTAGAATGAATCAACTCATTCTCATTATCCTTAAATTCCTCACTAAAATTTAACCCACTCAACATTGTCTCTCTCTTCACAACCTTACCATAACTCTTGATTTCTTGCTTTGTCTAGGCTTATCTACTAGCCCTTTTTAAGATAAATAATCCATTTTCAAGAAATATATAGAATTTTATAAATATATCAAACCATTTTATAGAACCCTTTATTACCTTATAGGTATCCTTAAATTTTCATCAATCAAATCTCCTTGTAAGTATTCCTTCCTTCATGAGTGACTATCTAATTAGGCTATTAGCCCTATTTCATACCCAAAAAACTATAATCCATAATCTATGGTAATATTTAAGGCCCAAAACTCTTTATTAACTTTCCAAATGTTTATATGAGAAATAATAAAAAGTTTTAATAATTTTAAATGGTTTAATTAAGAGTTATGAAGTTTTATTTTTTGAAACCCTAAAAGTATGAGAGCCTTAAAAAGTATTTTATTGATCTTTGGGATGTTTAAATGGAATCCAAGGCCATATTACGGCATTTTTTGACCTCCCAAATATTTTAAAATAGGTTAAGGACCCTATTAAATCCATTTAATGCTCATAAACAATAAAAACATAGTTGATTGCATGCTTTTTTAGGAGTGTGCAAGGGTTTCATGAGGTTTGATACCTCTCTCTATGGTTATATACAATGGTGGAACAAATAATATGTGTAAAAGGTATTTATGACCATTATAAACATTTTTAAATTGGTTATAAACATTTTTCAACCCTTAAAACACTTGAAAGAACTCAGAATACAAAGTTCTAAACTCTCTTTACAAGATTGTGTTAGAACATGTAGAGCTTAAGATCCATTTTTAGAATTTTATGAGGTAAAAATACCTAATTAATTTTTAATAAGTAATTTATGTATCCAAAAATCTAATAAAATCATTTTTTTTCCATTCTCAATCAATAAAAGCACCTAGAATCAATAATCTAGGCTCGATACACACTTAGAAAATGAGAACTGCAAAACATAGGGAGAGAGAAATAGATGTATATTGAGATTTATGAGGTATAAATACCTTATTATTATTTAATTTTATCCTTAAATATATCCAAAAACTATTATAATCACTATATTTCATCACCCAACCCTTTAAATTCCTCAAAAACTCCTTTTAGACTATCTACATTTGCATGCCAAAATCTTAAATTTGGCTAACATGTACTTTTCCTCATTTTACCTTGAAATTATGAATATTATAAATATAAACAGGTTTTTTATGACTTAAATTAACACAAAAATTCTTTAAAAACTATCACATAGGTTAAAACCATATGTCATATGTTAAATCCCTTCAAGAAGCTTACTTAGCTCCATATTCTCCTCAATAGACAAGCATAGGACTATGTAAAAATTAGTGGATAATTAAAATAATTTTTTGGAAAAAATAATATTTTTTATAGGTTTATAAAGATAAAATTACCAATACTACCAAATTTCATGCCTTTTGGATGCATATTTTGTCTTTTAGGCTCTTTTTACTAGAAGCTAGTTTGAGCTACCTAGTTTTTTTATGCTTCTTAGGCTCATGATTGAGCTTGTATTATTTAAAATTACAATGGTGGTATAATAATAAAATTAATTAATTTATAAATTAATATGATTAATTTCACATTTTACTTTCCATCCATTATTCATTTCTCATCCTTATACACCTTGAATCCATCTTTGACCTCAACTCACTATCCAAACCAAAAGATGCCTGTAGGTATCACTGGGATATGTTTGGAATTATTGGAGAATATTTAGGTGGTGTGTAAGTGATCTTAAAAAAAATATTAACATAAAAACACACATTAAAAATTACTCCTTTATGTCTCCAAGACCTCTTATTTTGCATTCTAATCTGACTTGCTCTATTTACTAGGTTGGTAAGATGTTTGATTTCCAAGAGTACTTGACCTATGAGACAAAATAAAGGATTTTTTCCATATTTTATTGGTCAATTTGAGACATTTAATAATTTTTTTTTTCATTAAGACCATATATGAATTTTTTTAAAGTATTATCACTTATTTAGGACCTCTAACCTCTCAATTTTCCTTCAAAGTCTCCTGAAACTTGACTGTGTAAAAAGTTGACTATAGGTTACACTTAAAAATGGATCCTTACCTATTAAAATTGTGATTATAATGAGGTAGAATGGATATTAATAATTTTATGACCCTTTAATTCCTTATAACACTCTCAAACTTTATTAGATCCCTCTATATAGACCCTTTACTTTGACAATCCTAGTTGGCAAGGTAGTTGTGTAATGTGATTCCACTCTTAGAAAGGGGTGCTTTTAGGTTGTGATGTGGGTTGAGGTCCCATATATCAACTAATGTAAATAATTTTTATATACCAATAGTTCCATTATAATCCCAAGGTAATAGTTTTACACATATTTATGCCTTCATCAGGCCTTATATCACCACAAGGCCATTCAAAGTTCAAAATCTTATAGATAATAATAAGGAACAATAATGAATTATTACATTAATTGAGGGATATCCATCATAGTATTATTTGGCAAAAAAAACTTCTTGTTATGTCAAATTTTATCCCATATGGTAGGACTTCATGATCGAAACATCTAAACATGCCAAGACCTCATATGCTTCATTATGGGAGGATTGAAAGAAGGGTGAGAACCTTGATTTAAAGACTTTAAGGTAAATAATCCCTAAAATTGCTTAAACAATGTATGAATAACGTTTTAAGACTGCATTACCACTAAATGGATTGTTTATTTATTTTTATATCACCTTTAACCCTTGAAGGCCCTAAGAAAAGTCCAAATAAACTTTAACATATGCCTTCCAATTATTCCTTACTCTGTATGAGTCACTTTTAGGTGTAAATTTAAAGACACATGGAAGTAAAGGTGAGAATTTTACCATATGCATAATGGATGAACCTCTTATGAAACTTAGGCCTCCAAAAAACCTTCAAATTGATCTTTCTCATCCTAGAGGATGTAAAACTAGTTTCATCTTCTTCCTTATAATATGGTGAGTGTATACACATAATATTTTCAAAATTTTATTGATTACTAACACTTCATAACTGGTAAGAGCCTATCATGTCTCAATCTCTCTAAGTTCCTACCATAAGGGGCATACTAGGAAAGTGGTGGGTAAACCATCAGTGCTTCATAAGATTGTCATTCCTTTTGTCACTTGCCATCCACACTCTAGTCTCCTAACACCATTAAACCTAAGCTTATTATTCTTAGTTATACCTGTTGCTATAATTTACTATGTTTTATCCTTCATTTCTTGCCTTAGAACCATTTTGAATTTTTAGTTGTGTTAGGTTGACTAGGTTGACCTAGCACAGTTTAGGGACTTTTCCTTTATTTTGGTTTGTTGACCTCTTGGCTGACCTAGCACATACCTAAAGAGTTATCCCCAAAAATGTGCTAGGTTAACTAGGTCGACCTAGCATAGATGACATTCCCAAAATATTTTAGGGTAAGATACTACTATATATACAAGGTCATTCCTTACCATTTCAAAAAGAGTAAATAAATAAAATAATAATTCTAAATGAACATCTACTATTGACCATTCTACTTGGGGAATAAAGCTTTAGGGTTTAATACTTTTTTTGGAGCTCTGATCTCATCTTGTGGATAAGTCTTTTGGATTTTTGGATAGGTTGTGTAGCCTATAACTAATTTATATTAGTTACCCTTACATACCATGATAATCTCTTATCAAGCACCTTGGGCAAGGGGAGATTGAGGCTCAATAGTTTCATCTTCAAAGGTAAGTATTCCTAACTTTATTCCTCCTTTAAAAGAGTAGATAGATAGTGCATTTGTATTCTTATCTTCCATGTATTATGATTCTTTATACATTTATGTGAGTATATATTATTATATACATGTTTAGTTTAGTAATTTTTTTTCTAACCCCTACTTTGTGCCACAAGATTTGGTGCACACGAGATTAGATTTACTTTTCTTGTTACTAGATTAGTGAAATATTAAATCATAAGACTCTTTTAGGGTTGTTGTGTGATTGTGTTAGATTGTAGGCTTTGGAAACCTACCTCACATGGTGTGTTATGACAATTTATCACCTAATTAGGTCTATTTGATCCTCACATTATTCATGCTACTGATTAACAATTGTATGACCCTAATCAGAAGTATAGGTGTGCTCTATGCCATTTGATCCAAAATTAATTTATGGACATGATGCATTTTTGATTGCATACATTCTATTGAACCCAAAATGAATCAAACCTTTGCAATGTTTCTTTCACTTATTTCATTTCTATTCATCATTATTTTTATCATATCTTTACTATGTTGGATCGACCTTGTTGACCCAGTTATTTATCTTTGTGCATAGGTTTGTAGGAATAGGTAACTGGCTTAACCAGCTCGACCTAGTATAGGTTTTAGAACTTGAATAATTTTATTCAGATAACTAGATTGACCAGCTTGACCCAGTAAATTTTTTTCAAGTTTTTTAAACTTCTCATTCAACCTAATAAGTTGACCAGGTCAACCTAGTGTATTTTCAACACTTTTTCAACAAGTTCCTGTATTGCTTGATTGATCAACTCGACCTAGTTTGTAGGTTTTTGATAGTTTTTTCCAAGGTTATTGATTAGGAATATTCTCATTTTCATCTCTAAATCATTTAGTTTAGTTTTTATTCCTCTATATCTTTCTATTTTTATACTTTCCTTTCACAATTTACAATATTTAAAATTGCCCCTACATAGTCAACTAGGTCAACCTTGTGGACCTAGTTCTGTGTTCTATGTTTTTTGAAATAACTAGGTTGACTTGACCAACCTAGTTCATTTTCATAATTTGCTTCCATAGTATAGGTTTAACCATTTCAAACCTATTCTATATGATTGTCCATATAGTTTCTCAACTATACCTTGTTTCAAAGATGGAATAAACCATACATGTTATCCACATCTTTCTTTTTAGTTTTTTGCATGCTTAGAATAGCTTACATAATCTAACTAGGGGATTTTCAATTAATCACTTAGTTACACTATTTTTATTCTTTTACATAGATGGCCAAACCACATAAACACCAAAAAGTCTTTAAACATTTTATTACCCATGTTTACCTACTTGGATTTCATCACCAAGGGGGAAGCCAACTTGATGCTCTAGCCAATATAAAGTGTGGTTAATGGTATATTTTAGTCAAGTACACATTAAAATTAGTTCTATGGTGTGTGAATTGAGGGCATTAGTCCCCAATACCAAGATCATATCATTACCACTATAGTCCCTTTCATCCTAAACTTACCTAAAACTATTTATAGATTGTTATTTAGTAACTTGTTTATAGCCAATTTCCCCTTTACATTTAAAATAATTCTAAATAATATAATCAACATTATAGGTTGACCAAGTAGCTAGCTATACTTTCAAGTTATTTTCTTTCTCTTTGAACAATTATGTGTGAAAAATCTTACATTAGCCAGTGTTAGTGCAATATTTTACTTTGTGTGCATCAGTTGGATTGGCCAACATAAATTCAATTAATTATTTGTTTATATTTTAGTACTTACTATTTTATTACATTACTTGCAATTATATTTATTTAATTCATATCTTGTTATTATTTTTATTTTCTTCCCTACCTACTATGGTAGGTTGACCCTGTTGGGTGAATATTTTGTCGTCAACTAATTGATGACAAAATGGGTATATCAACCAGAACATAGGGAGATTTACACCATGAAAAGTGTGGGTATACTAGATCTGGATGAGGTAAATCTCTCCTCTCATCAAGGGGAGGTTCCCTATAAATATTTATATGCTAGATATATATATATATATATATATATATATATATATATATATATATATATATATATATATATATATATATGTGCAAAAAATAATACATGGGGTAGTATAACAACATCCACCTCTCTTTTTTCAGAGGTGATGTACAAGGAGCAAGAGGGAGAAATTTTGGTCGTGGGCCAACAACATTCCTCTTCTTTCAGGAATGGTATCAAACGTGAAGCAGAAAATCACCTAAAGTAACAAAGTTCACAAGAACACTCACGTAAGCACAAAGTATTCTGTATCCTCTTTCACCGATTTGGAACGAGCGTAACCGTAGAATGAAATGAAGCACAAAGTCTTTGCCTAAAACTAAAAAAGATAACTGAATCACAAAGATAAAAATAGCTCAAAGTCTATCTTCTACCTTTTATAAATGCTCGTAGACAATATTAACACACTCACTTTTCTTATTAAATCAGATAAATAAGATATTACCAAGAAAATGAACATAAGAACTGTTTCCTAAATAACACAGATAATTTCAACACAAAGTCTGAAATAAACCTGATTCTCATTCATTTAACAAAATATGATTTACAAGTTTGAGCACAAAGTCTCAAAAAGTATTTCAATTTCGGTAGAGTTTTTTCTCTCTATTATCCAAGATATATTTATAAAACAAGTCTCCACTATATATAGGTAGAAACCTTCAAAAACTAGAAAATAATAAAATACAAAAAATATCTTAGTCAAAGATGATTCATCTTTCAAATTTGAGATATTTTTCCAAATTTTTTACATGTAATTACACATTACAAAATTGCATGCACTTTTACATGAAAAAAGTGCATGAGAAGAAGAGAGAAGGAATGCATGGGTGACAAAAATTGCCGCCCCTACATATCAGAGAAGTTCTTGTGCATAGGCGGCAAAAATTGCTTCCTATGCACGTCAAGGAGTAGGTGAACATGTAAGGGCAGCAAAAATTGCCGCTCTTGCATGAAGGATGCAAGGGCGGCAAAAATTGCTGCTCTTTCATAGAAGAAGAGGAAATGGTTGTCACGGGTGGAGTCATGACAAATTTTGCTAAACTTGACGTCTACATGGCCATCATGCTTGGGTCCTTGTTAGAAGTCGAATCCATCCTTGCTTCTTCGATGGTCTGCAGACTTTGGCTTGTGCATTTCCATGGACAAATTGTCTGCAGGCAATTTGTATCTGCCTGACCACCCGGCTTGGCATAGTTGCACCTGAATTCCTTCAAACCTTTTGTTCGAAGGAATTACTTTGAGCAAAAATTTTGAAGGAATTCGGGGCTTAAACATTTGTTCAATCATTGCATGCACTGATGGGGAGTGAACCAAAAGCTGATGAACCTTTGTATTGACTTGAACCATTGAACCTACTGCTGGTGTTTGTTGATGGAGATATCTATTTGAACCAAGGTAGTGAAACAGTCCCAAAAAATGACTAAGTGTTGAAAAACTGATTCTTTTGACTGAAACCACTTGCAGAAGCCTTTGACCCTGAATGCTAACTTCAAGCATGTTGAGTCTGCAAAAACATATCTACATAGTCCAGAGTTTTCTCTAACCTTGAAAGAGTCTGTATATTTTTGAGAAGATTGAGAAATGAGGAATTTAAATTCCTAGGACAAATTTTTAAAAGGGAAGAGACAATTTTGATTGTAGGTTGTCCCAAAAATGAGTGGCATTTTTTGGGGACAACAACTGGCTCTAGTTGGGGATCTTCCTTCTATTGCAAAAATCAATTGAAAGGAGTAGAATCCAGAATCTCCAGTTCCTTGAAGTGTGCCATTGGGCTATGGAGTCATGCTACCCAAAAAGAAAGGCTCCAAAAATGAAAATGAAATGAACAAAACAAAGCAAAAGACTATACAAATATACATATGTATAGGGTGACTCATCCGATACTTTAAGAATTGAGTACTTCAAACGCTGCTCCCTGAGAGGCAGTGACAATGGTGTTCTATCTTGATAAACCAGCAAGATGCCATTTTCTCCCCAAAATTGATGATGTGTGAATGGATCTCTCCACCAGGAAACCAATTTCCTATGCCTTCCCTTTTGTTTTCTCCTCTTGCCCCACAACAAGACTTGTCTTTTGATCCAAAAACCATGAATCTTTGTTTTCTTGGTGAAGATTTATTTTCCTTGATCATGACGTGCAACAACATGGTTAGCTACCATAATTGGTTGCTCTTCTGGTTCCATCCAGCACCTGATTTGATTGTCCTCATTAGACACCTACCACTGATTGGCACTATCAGGCCCACTTGTCATTGTTTCATCTGAACCAAATTTTTGGTTGGCATTCTCAAGGGTTTTAATAGGCTCTTCATGAACCTCTTCTATGGTCAGAAAATAATTACCCCTACCAGAGGACTCAAACAAAAATTGAGCCACAGGGGCTGACATTTGGGTGACCACGTACTTTGCCTTTGTCTCAAGAAGCAAACTTTGCATCACGCCTTTCATAGGGATTCTTGCCTCGGACAAGTCCATGCTCAATTCTCCTCTGACATCTTTGCAAAATTTCCGTTCAAGTAAAATGCCATATGAAGCTGGGATGTCAGGTACCAGAACTGTCATCTTGATCTTCTTGTTAGGGAATGTTGCAAATGCAAATTGGGCATCTTTGATCTGACTAAGGGAGTAGAACTTGCTTGTTTTCCATGGAGAAGCATCTCCCAATTTTTTTATTCAATGTGAGACCAAGAGATTTTACCACTTTAACAGGCATGACATTGTCAAATGTACCAGAATTGATGATGCACTTGCTCAGCTTACAACCATTTATTAATAGGGAAACATAGAAAGGTTCTATTTTCCTAAGAGCAACTGGAGGAGTCATGACAAGATTATTCCAAGTGGATACATTCTTTGGAGGATCATGAGTTACCCCCATAATTTCTTGTCCTATAGGGATAGTTGTACCTTTCACACATTCTACCAACCTATCCAACTATTCAAGATGGGCTTGTAGAAATTCAAATTAAGACATTTGAATTTTAGTCTTTTTGACATGCTCAATTATGTCAAATGTCTAAATTGGACTGGGCATAGAGGATGGGAGTTCACTCTTTTGGTTTTTGGGAGGGGGAGGGCTGGTTTGCAAAGTTGAAGTAGAGGGTGCAGAGATGCTTGGGGTACGTACCTTTTCAATAGTCATCGAGTCCTTTGGTTGGGAGGGCACAGTGGTTCCCCACTTAGCAAATTGAAACTGCTAGCCAAGGTTACTCCTCTATCTTCTCTTTATCAGCTTGTCAAGCTGACTAATTTTGGGATCGGGTGAATATGACATATGATCCCTCAGCTATATTCCCCTCACTTTTGGGTTCATCTTGATAATTTAGGTAACTAATGACGGAGCCGCTAGCTAATTCTTTTTCCTACTCTTTAAAGAGATTAGCATCATATTGTTGGTCCAACTCAGGTTGGAAAGGGGAAGCATGTTCTATTTCCAGATATCCAACCACTGAGTTGGTTGGAAGGGCTTTAAGGGTGAGGTTCCTTTGTGGGGGAGGAAGATGATTTGGCTGCCCTTGATTCCTAGCAACATTGCCTTGGTACACTTGATTCTGAAATGTCCCCCTTGGTATATCCTAATTAGGAGAAACAAACATAACTTGGGCCATTTGTCTCTTCAAAGCTATCAATTCATTTGTCAATTTTTACACCATAGGATCTGTAGTGCCTATAAAAGAGCTTTTAGAAGATGAAGAGAATCTATTTTTACTAGGGTCTTTTTTGATCTTACCTGCCAAGATGAGATCATCCTCAATTTTAGTAGCCAAATTTTGAGCCAATGCTAGATCCATAGGGCCAACTTTCCTCAATAAAAAACTTACTTCAAGAAGTTGTGAGTTGATAAAAAATCATTTGAGATTCTCCGGCGTGGGCTGAGCAATAGTTGGAATCCAATTCCTTAACTTGTTGAATTTGGCTATGAAATCCCTCATAGGTTCCTGGGATTAATTTCTCATCTATGTTAGCTATGCTAACAAGGCATGTGCATCTTCATTAGGTTTAAACCTAGCTTCAAATTTGGACTTTAGTGTATTCTAGTTAGTTATAGTTTGAGCTTGAAGGTGGTAGAACCAATCTGTGGCAGCTCCTTACAGGGTTTCTATAAAAAGTCTCACTACTACATCCTCAAATTACACATCAATTACACTACATGCTATGGAGAAAGTAGCGATATGCTCATTAGGATGAACCTTTCTATCACCAAAAAACATAGGAAATTTTTTCCTAGAACTACAAGGTAGTTCATGCAAGGGTGGGGTTAAATTAAGAGGACAAAAGGAATTACCCCATGAACCTTGAGCCATTATGATAGGATGATTAAATGGTGGGATAACAAACCTTGGTGGGTTATTTATAGGTAGGGCACTATTAACAGTAAGAAAAGAAGCTCTACCTTGCGTTGGTGACCCAATCAGGTCAGGAGAAGACTCTTAGATCGCTGAAGGAAAGGCGGTGGAGGAAACAGATCAAAATTGCTCTATTGTGCCAACTCAAACACGGGGTCAAAAACAACCTTAGATCTTTGGATTCTTGTGTAGCGTGGAGTTGCCAAATTTCAAAATAAAAAGGGATCAAAACTACTTCAAGTTGAAGCTTGAGGCTTCAAAATGCATGTTCTTCCTAATGGCTCTAGTTTTGCAGACCAGATAATGTAACGAAGATGGAGGGAGATGGTAAGGCTATAATGATAATGGGTAAGACATGGAATGAAGTTGCTAGACTATGTAATGGATAAGGGTAGGGATTGCTTCAATTTTAAACTTGAGGTTTCAGACTGCACATTCAATTCCCTAGTAGAGTCACCAAAAACTATTGGGTGAATATTTTGTCGTCAACTAACTAATGATAAAATGGGTATATCAACCACAACATAGGGAGATTTACACCTCAAAAAGTGTGGGTTTACCAGATCTAGATGAGGTAAGTCTCTCCTCTCATCAAGGGGAGATTCCCTATAAATATTTATACGCTATATATATATATATATATATATATATATAAAATTAAGTAGAAAATAACACATGGGGTGGTATAACAACATCCACCTCTCTTTTTTTAGAGGTGATGTACAAGGAGCAAAAGGGAGAAATCCTGGTCGTGGGCCAACAACATTCCTCTTCTTTCAAGAATGGTATCAAATGTGAAGCAGAAAATCACCTGAAGTAACAAAGTTCACAAGAACACTCACGTAAGCACAAAGTCTTCCATAGCCTCTTTCACTAATTTGGAACAAGTGTAACCATAGAATGAAATGAAGCACAAAGTCTTCACCTAAAACTACAAAAGATAACTGAATCACAAAGATAAAAGTATCTCAAAGTCTATCTTCTACCTTTTAGAAACGCTCTCAGATAATATTAACACACTCACTTTTCTTATTAAATCAGATAAACAAGATATTATGAGGAAGAGAAACATAAGAATTGTTTCTTAAATAACACAGATAATTTCAACACAAGTCTAAAATAAACCTGCTTCTCATTCATTTAACAAAATATGATTTACATGTTTGAGCGCAAAGTCTCAAAAAGTATTTCAATTTCGGTAGAGTTTTGCCTCTCTATTATCCAAGATATATTTACAAAATAGGTCTCCACTATATATAGGTAGAAACCTTCAAAAACTAGAAAATAATAAAATACAAAAAATATCTTAGTCAAAGATGACTCATCTTTGACTTTTGAGATATTTTTCTAAATTTTTTACATGTAATTACACATTACAAAATTGCATGCACTTTTACATGACAAAAGTGCATGAGAAGAAGAGAGAAGGAATGCATGGGCAGCAAAAATTTCTGCCCCTGCATATCAAAGAAGTTCTTGTGCATAGGCAGCAAAAATTGCCACCTGTGCACATCAAGGAGTAGGCGAACGTGTAAGGGCAGCAAAAATTTCTTCTCTTGCATGAAGGATGGAAGGGTGGCAAAAATTGTTGCTCTTGCATAAGAGAAGAGGAAACAGTTGTCACAGGTGGAGTCATGATGAATTCTGCTGAACTTGATGTCTACACGGCTATCGTGCTTGGGTCCTTGTTGGCAGTCACATCCATCCTTGCTTCTTCGGCAGTCTGTAGACTTTTCATGGGCTTTGGCTTGTGCATTTCCATGGATAAATTGTCCACAGGCAATTTGTATATGCCTGGCCACCTGGTTTGGCATAGTTGAGCCTGAATTCCTTCGGACTTTTTATTCGAAGGAATTACTTTGAGCATAATTTCCAAAGGAATTTGGGGCTTAAACATTTTTTCAATCATTGCGCATGTTGATGGGGAGTGAACCAAAAGCTGATGAACCTTTATATTGACTTGAACCGTTGAACCTACTGTAGGTGTTTGCCGATGTAGATCTCTATTCGAACCAAGGCACTGAAATAGTCTCAAAAAATGACTAAGTGTTGAAAAATTGATTCTTTTGACTGAGACCACCTGCAGAAGTCTTTGACCCTAAATGCTAACTTCAAGCACGTTGAGTCTGCAAAAACATATCTGCAGAGTCCATAGTTTTCTCTAACCTTGAAAGAGTTTGTAGATTTTTGAGAAGCTTGAAAAATGAGGAATTTAAATGCCCATGACAAATTTTAAAAAGGGAAGAGACAATTTTGATTGTAGGTTGTCCCAAAAATGAGTGGCATTTTTTGGGGACAATAGACCCAATTGACCTAGTATCTTTTTCATCCCCTATACACTATGTTAGGTTAACCTGGTTGATCTAGTATTATTTAAAACATCTTTACCTCTTTCTGTCACTCACTATTCACTATAATATATTGAATTGGTCAACCTTATATAGTTTTATATTCCTTATTTCTATGCTAGGTCAACCCAATCAACCTTGTATAATTTTCTCTCACTTTTTATTCTCCTTGTGTGGTTATCTAGTCTTGTTTCATCATGTTGACATCTTTTCAACCTTCCCTTAGTCAATAACATTGTATTATTAGGGATTTGGATAATAACCTCAATTATTTCATTACCTCTAATGAAACTATCTAATTTATTCATTCCCCTTCTCTTAAGCCTAAACCACTTGCTACACAAATAATGTAGTTGAGATCATTCATCCTAATCTTTGTCCCAATAACAATGTTAGGAATCCTTCATCACATCATACCACTCAAATTTATAATCTAGATGGTTCCAAAATTTTCAATAACCTTGATGAAAATACTATTTATAATCCTCACAAGAATGGTGGCTTGACTAAGCTTCCTTCTTATTTTATCACACTCAAGACAACTAATACCAATTTTAGGAATCTTCCACCTACAAGGAATCATCCCCCTACCAACACTAATAATCCTCTTCCTATCAACACTAATACCACACCTTCAAACCCACCCATTGATACAACTCAACTTCTTTCCCAAGTCATACATCAAATGAACAACATGCAAACTTCCAATCAATACCAAATGATTAACATGGAACAACATTTATGCAACATGATTAGTAAACCATCTCAAGTCATCATGTCTCAACTAAATCAAAATTTTATCCCTCCTCTTAGATATGCCAATGGGAATATCATCCCTCAACCTCCAATGAATAACAAAATGCTTCAGCATCTTCAAAATGAGCCTTTAGCCCTATTAATTGCAGCGATAGATATTAGAAATATTTCTCCAACTATAACATCTAATGGGAATAAGGACCCTACTATATTTATTAAGTCTTTTGGTAATCTCTATAAGGGATGGGTTCAAACTAAAACCTTTGATACCACCAAGCTCTTAGCTAAAACCTTTGTTGGTGATGCACTTTACTGTTACAACCAAATTACTAAAAATTACATCTCACAACTAGAGGATTTAGTCAATGCTAGAGTGAAGGAATTACAACATGATGACCTTCCTAAAAATTACCTTAGCTATTTCATCAATGCCAAGCAACATCCTAATGAATCAACTCATATTTTCATCAAATGATGGAAGTCTATCACTCAAAAAGTGGACCATCACATGAATGATGATACTCTTTTAAAACCATTTGTCACTACTCTTAAATATCCCATTTAATATAAAGTTTGAATTATTTCACCTAAAAATTTATAAGAATCCTTAGAACAAGCATAAAGGTAAGACTTTCTTATGACTAAATTTGAAACACCTATAATAGCTACTAAATAATATTTTCAATCTTCTTCTCATACCATTGATTCATCCAGGCCTCCCTAACCTCAAAATGGATCATCCAATTTAACCAATTATAACCTAACCCACCCTCCCTTCAGTCTATAACAACTTAAGAATATATTGCCACCATCTAAACCCATGAACTTTGATCCTTCCAAATTTCCTCCAAAATGGTACAATCCTAATAAATTTTGATGGTGGCATGCTACTATAGGCCATTCTCATGAATCTTGTCTTGATCTTCACTAATTTATTATATTTTCCTTTCTTGGTTTACATTTCAATCTTGATATTCTTACCAAACAATGTTATCAATACTATCTTTAAGCTACTCAAATTTAAATTCAAGATCCACAATCACATCAACATCAACTCCCCAATAAACAACAAAAGTCATCCCATACCTACACCTCATCTACTAATTTTGTCCAAACTAGAGTTGATCCTTCTTCCTACACAAATAAGGAAAGGATAGTTGACATGAATAACTTTAAAAATATTGTTTCATCCATTAACACTCAACCTCTTAGTTCACATGAATTAAAAGAGTACTTAGTTTAAATACTTACTCTAAATAATATCATAAATGTTCCTCCTTTATCTCTTTTATCTCTTCATACCTCTCCTACACATCATATGTCACATTCAAAATCCTTAAAATATAATAAAGCAATAGATTTTCCCATATCCAAATACACATACCAACCCAATAAAATAATTTCAATGATTCAATGTTACCTCACTCGAACTCACGTGTTGCGGCATCTTGAGATGCCTATCGAGATGTCCATTTAGAATTTGGGGCATCTTGTGATACCCATTCACATATCCATTTAGACTTTGGGGAATATGTCAATTCCCATCCTTACATCCACTTACTCTTTGGGGCATCTAGCGATGCCCACTCTTATTATACAATGCATAATAACAACCAAATTTAGCTTCAAGGAACCTTTCAAGAATTATAGACTTATATTTCACAGGCTCATCTTTGATATAGATGTTAGCATAGATTTTAATTATTCTTATTATTTCTTGTTTATTTTTTTTACGCATTTTACTTCTTTTAGTTTCACCTTACTATCATCATTATTTTCCTTTACATTCTTTGGATTTATTACACATCACATTTGGAATTTGTTTTCATTTTTTTGTCTCTTTCTCTTTTGTCTTTTTATGTCACTTTTTTCCTTAGTAGCTTTATGATCATTTTTGCCTCTTTATTTAGTATTTACCTCTTGATGTACCACTATATTCTTTATTTTTGACATTTATCTTTGGCACCCTCATGGGTTTTTATTTTGTAAGTTACTTCATAAGACTAAGGATAGGACCTAGCACCCCTCACCAAATTACCATATTTTATTTATTTTTATCACTTTTGTTGTTTGCCAATGTTATTTTGGTATCCTTTGGGTTACTCTTTTATCTTACTTGTCAGTACCCTTATGGGTTTCTCTTTTATGAATTTCTTTGTAATACTATGGATGGGACCTGGATCTCCTCATAAAATTACCATTTTTTCATTTTCTTAAATCTTTGTTCTCAAACTTTAGCTTTTGCTTCTTTTTCTAGATGGAATATGCACAATAAAATATGCTAGCATGTTTTCCTTCATTTACCTCATTATTATGATTAGGAATCACACCTTTGTTGTCATTTTACCCCTCTTTTTTCCATTTATCATATTTTTTATGATTTGAAGCAATTCAAATTGTTCCATGTGTCATTTTTCTTAATTTCCCCTTTTCTTTCATCTCCTCATTGGATAAAACAAGGTCGAATTCAAGATAGCACTTTTATTTTGCCTAGATTTATGAGACTCTTAGACCCCATGATCTTTGAAGTTTCTCTCTCTTGGAAACCTTGTCCCAAGTTTCAAATGAAGGTCATATTTAACACCCATGCTTGGTATTCCAAATCCATATTGAGGAGGAATATTAAAATCCATCAAGAAAGTTAAAAGCCAAATCATTTGACACAAAACTTAATGATATATAAAATGTAACATATAAATTTCAAAAGTCAAATTCACACCAAAAGATGTGATTACAAGTACATATCCTATCTTCAATTGAAGCTCAAACTCCATAGTCAAATTCACATCGAGCCAAAGTCCTTTGGGGTATGATAGGCCAGTAGATTGGAATATGGCATTTCAAAAAACTCTATGGTGTTACCTTATTTTTCATGCATGTAACCAATCTTTACAGTAGACCAATAGCTCTATAAGGAGTCCTGAAGAATGGTGAACACATCATGGGGAGGTAGGTCCATTTTACTTTTCATTCATATAGCCTTCATGGGATGATATATATACTCCATTTGTTTAACTAAGATTTATGTGGCTAAGATATGTTCTTCATAGTACTTGAGGTCAAAATCCCTCTTATTTTGACAAACTTAATTTGAGTGTCCTAAATTCGATAAAGAGTTCCTCTACCTTGGTTTTTCTTTCATTCTCCCTTCCACCCATTTCATTTTCCCCCTTGATAAGAAAAATTTGATTTCAAATCTATTTTCCCTCTTAATTAATTCCTTCTTATCCACATCTTAAAAACATGTTGGCATTACTTTGTTTCAGTTTTATCTATCTTTAGACACAAAACAACATGTTGAGTAACTATGGATCACTCTTTTCTTTGATTTGTCATTATGGTACTACCTTTTTGTTGTGGACATTTGAGTCCATGCCCATTTGCCATTATTACATTTTTTTAATTTATATATGCCTTCTTCATGTTTGTATTACATCTTGAATTACATTTAATTCAAACATTCTTTCATATTTTTCTTTATGTTTGATTCTTTCATCTTTATCTTACATAAGGTTAATTTTTACCTTCTTACAAATCGTTGTTCAAGTTTTCTTGCATTGACATTCATCTTTATAATTTATGTTTTACCTATTTCCCTATGTGATTTGGTATGTTGTACATTCATTTTTGTCATTCATATGTTACTTATCATTCGATATTTTCTCTCAAATATCATTTAGATCATATTATTTATCATTTATTTCCAATCATTTGTCATTTATTTCCTATCATTTGTCATTTATTTGTCATTCATTTGACATCCTTTTGTCATTTATTTTTCCTTAAATATTATAAAACTTGCCTTACCAATCCTAATTTTCCATTTTTTTCTAAAAATATATATCCTTTACACTATTATATGCTTATTGACTATCTTTTGCACTAACTTCTATATGTTCACCTAATGTTCTTCACATTGGACACCTTTACATGTCTTACAATCTACTTCCTTATCTACATTATGAATGTAGGTTAAAGGTATGCGTTTTTCAATATAGTTATTTCATTTATCTTATTTTTTGCTTACTTAACCATACCTAGCATCAACATTGTGTGTTATCATGTTCTTTACTTGAAGCACCATCATGTGTTGCACTTACATGACACTTGATGAACTTAGAGTGGGGCATATGTATACACATAATATTTTCAAAAATTTATTGATTACTAAAACTTCATATCTTGAAATAACTTGTTGAATCTCAATGTCTTTGAGTGCATGCCTTAAGGGGTGCACCAGGAAAGGGGTAGGCAGACCATCGGTTCTTTATAATATCTTCATTATTTTTTCCACTTGCCATACACACTCTAGCCTCTTGAAATCATTGAAACCAAACTTATTATTCTTAGTTATACCTATTCCTATCATTTTCTATGTTTTATCCTTCATTTCTTACCTTAGTACCCTTTTGACCTATCAGTTGTGCTAGGTCGACCAGGTTGACCTAGCATAGTTTAGGGAATTTTTCTTTTTTTTCATTTTTTTGGCCTCCTGGCCAACCTAACACAGACCTAGAGAATTATCCCTACAAATGTGGTAGGTCAACCATATCAACCTAGTATAGATGATGTTACTAAAATATTTTATGGTAAGATACTATTATATATACAAAGTCGTTCCTTACCATTTCAAGAAGAGCAAAGAATTAAGTGAATAAGTGCAAATAAACATCTACCTATTGACCATTCTACTTGGGGAATAAATATTTAAGGTTAAATACTTTCTTTGGAGATCCAATATCATCTTGTGGATAATTATTTTGGATGCTTGGATAGGTTATGTATCCTAGAGCTGATTTATCTTAGTTATCCTTACATACCATGACAATCTCTTGTGAAACACCTTGGCCAAGGGGGAGATTAAGGCTTAGTGGGTTCATCTTCAAATGTAAGTATTCCTAAATTTATTAATCCTTTGTAAAAGTATATAAATAGTGAATTTGTATTAATATCTTCCATGTATCAAGATTCTATATACATTGAGGTGAGTATATGTCTTCTATACATGTTTAGTTTAGTTGTTTATTTATTTATAACCCCCACTTTGTGCCATAAGCTTTAGTGTGCACTAGATTAGATTTAAATTTCTTGTTATTATATTAGTGAAATATTAAATCATAGGACTCTTTTAGGGTTATTGTGTGATTATGTTAGACTATAGGCTTTAGAACCCTACCTCACACGGTGCATTGTGACATGTGATCCCCTAATCAGGCCTAGTGGATCCTCACATTGTTCATGTTCCTACTTAACAATTATATGCTCCCAATCAGAAGTGTAGGTTTTCTCTATCCCATCCAATCTAGGATTTATTTATGGACATGATGCATTTCATATTGCATATAATGAGTCCCTTTTAGATTACCTAAAACCTTAATATATGCTAATGAGAGATTTTATAAGTTGTTTCTTGTTCAATGAAAAATCTATATGATTATATTTCTCTATATTAATTGTAAATTTGAAAAAAAAATTATGACCTCACCACTTTGTGATCATGAATTCCCCTAAAATTAACATCTTGAAACTACTCACTTCCTCCTTTCACTCTAAAATAGGACAAATACTGTTGTAGATGGTGTTTTACCATGCAAGAATAGTCATCATTTAACCCATCAAGGCTTTGACGAAATAATTAGGATTGATGAGAGAATTTCACATGAGAAATTTAATTTTTCATGAGGAGGTGGAGTGTTCATTATACTTCAAACCTAGGTTTTGCTCTAAAACTAATCAAATGGGCCATTCCCAAGGATAAAAAGGAAAATAAATTTTATGCCATAAGTACATTCATAAGAGTAATTATATGTTGGAAATATTGTCATTGATGTCAAAGGTTTAGTATTATTGATGATAAAGGCCCCATTGCATTTAATGTTATTTATCTTGGCTAATATGAGTTAATATTTATTTAATATTAATGAATATATTTTTCATTGCATATGAGACAAAATAAGGGCCCATGGAGAAGTCGAAGAGTCACGAGATAAAGACAAAAGAAGGATGGGATGCATTTTCCCATGAAGAGTCATCTTGGGGAATACCAAGAGTCACCAAGTGAAGAAAAAAGAGTAAAGGGCGAATTTCTCATGAAGGGACACTTAAAGGAATACGAAAAGTCACCAAAGATAAGGACAAAAGTGGGAAAGATGTTTTTGGTCATGAAGGGTCACCACATGACTTTTCAAATGCTTGGATATGAAGGGTCATCCAAGATTGGTGCCATTTTCCATGAGGAATGAAAGGTCACAAAGAGGGAAGGCCAAAGGTCATTTGGAAAGCTATAAATAAAGGATTGCGTAGCCATTTGTAATGTGGATGTGAGAGTTTGATTTGATATTATAATATCTAGCTTAGAAGAGAAATTGTGAGAGATGATTTGTATTTGTTATATCTAGCTTAGAAGAGCAAAAGTGAGAGAGAGGAAGGAGATGTTGTATTTATCTATCATTTGTTGAGATAGAAACATTCAGAGATAGGTGTGTGGTATACACAAAGGGGTTGGTGCTCCTGTGGGTTGGTGCTCGGCAAAGGGGTTGGTGCTCATGTGGGTTGGTGCTCATGAATAGCAGCTAGGTTGGTGCTCAGGAAAGGGGTTTGAAGCTCCTATTTGGTGGTTCTCACGAATATATTTGAGATTGATTCTTTATGGTTTTTCCCACATTGGGTTTCCACGTTATATCTGGTGTCTCTCTTTGTCTTGTATGATGTTTATTGTTTGAATTTTATTGCATATATTGAATGTTTGATTAAGTGGAATATTGGTTAAATGAAAGATTTATAAGATATATAATATACTAATTTACCCCCCCTCTCATTATATTCTGTGCTTAACAATTGGTATCAGAGCAGGTTCCTTTTTGAAAAGTTTTACAGCTTGAAGGTAGATCGGGAAAGCATGATGGTTGGGTCACAGGAAGGATTTTCTACAAATAAGGCACCTTTGTTTGATGGGACAAATTACACTTTTTGGAGCATGAGAATGAAGGTGTATTTGATGGCCCTTGGATTCAACATATGGAAATCAGTGGTGGAGGAATATGAAGAGCCACAGACATCTACAATTACTCCAACAGAAAAGAAGGCAAGTGAATGTAATGCTAAAGCTTTAAATGCTATTTTATGTGGTTTATGTGAATTTGAATTTGTTAAAGTTATGCAATTTAAATCTGCTCATGAAACTTGGGTAAAACTTGAGAATATTTAAAAAGGTGATGGAAAAGTTTAGCAAGCTAAGTTGAAAACTTTTAGAAGGCACTTTGAAAGTTTGAAGATGGAAGAAGAAGAAGATATAGCAAGTTATATCTTGCGAGTTGATCAAATAGTAAATTAGATTTAAGGTCTTGGAGAAACATTGGAAGAGTCAATGGTGGTGCAAAAGGTTTTGAGATCTCTACCAATGAGATATGATACAAAGGTTTCGGCAATCGAGGAGATGAAGAATTTAGCTAAGCTAAAGATGGATGAGCTTCATGGTATTCTCATGGCATATGAGATGCGGACAAAACAAGATAAACCCTCAAAGAGAGAAGCAGATTTCAAGACATCAAAGAAGGAGAAAGCTAAGATTCAAGAATCAAGTGATAGTTCTAGTGATGATGAAGATGACAATGAAGCACTTTTAATTCATAGGCCAAAAAGAGGAATAGGTAAATATCAAGGAAAATTACCTTTTAAATGTTTTAATTGTGGAAAGATTGGACATTTTTTAGCTATATGCCCAGATAAGGTTAAAGATGAAGAAGAATAAAAGCCTACATACAAGAAGAATTTCAAAGGCAAATCCAAGAAGGGATTTGAGAAGAAGAGCCTGTATTCTAATGACCCTAGCTCAGTTGAAGATAGTGGAGTTAGCGATTCAAAAGATGAAGAGATTTTATTCATGGCGATACATGATGATGATCAAGAAGAAGAAGAGGAGGAAGCTAAAGTAGATATGGAAGGAGAACTCAATTGTGCCTTAGAAGAGTTAGAAGTTGTTCAAAAGAAGAATCAAAGGTTAAAGCACTAGATTGAGAAAAATGAACAAGAGTCAAAGGAAATGATTGAAGATCTACAAGCACACTTTGAAGAAGCCAAAAATAATGAAGAAGATCTCATAGCACAATTGTAAATAGCAAGACAAGAATGTCAAAGGTATGTTATTGAAATTGCCTCCTTAAAAGAAGATATTCAGAAAGCAGTCAATGATAAAGTAGTGAGTGATTCAAGATTTGAGGATAGCACTAACATGCTGAATAAGATATTGGAAAGTCAAAAAGCAAATTCAGATAAGATAGGGATCAGATTTGAAAAGAAAAAGAGCTATGCTGAAGCTCTTACACAAGAGGAAACAAAAGGGGAGAAGTGAAGAATACAGAGGACATTCCAAACAGAGAAGGATGGAGAGAACAAAGCTACAAAAGGCAATCAAGTCAGAGATATATAGACATGTCTTATTTTTATGGCTATTGTTTTTATTGTAATGGATATAGTCACAAGAAAGTAGAATGTAGAAAAAGAGCTAACAATTTTAGAAATAAGGAGAAGGAAAGTCAAGTAAAGTCAAGAAGAAGCCACAACTCTTTTTCTCCTCTATCAAGCTTTAATGAAGAGACCATAGTGTGCTACAAGTGCAACAACTTTAAATACATAGCTCGGTATTGCAAAAGCATGTTCAAGTCAGTCAAGAAGGATCATAGGTTCAAAGCTCCATTCATCAAGAAGAAGGATCAGAATGTCAAAGCTCCATTCATCAGGGAGAAGGTTCAGACATGTTCATGGTAGAAGAAACAACATGAAGATTCTATGATGGTGCAGACAGCTCTGCATGTGGGAGGTAAAGATCAGCCATGGTTAATTAATAGCGGATGTTTAAGGCATATGATAGGTGATAAAAGTAAGTTCATTTCTCTAAACAAGATTAATGGTGGTAAGTGAGGTTTGGAGATAAAACCACTGTTAGGATAGCTGAAAAAGGTACTTTGAGTTTGGATTATGGTAGAACTAAACTAAGAATGTTTTATATGTAAAAGGTCTTAAGCATAATCTATTGAGTGTTAGTCAAATATGTGATCAAGGATATACATTAAAGTTTCATAAAGAGGGTTTTGAGATTAGAAGAAAAGATTAAAATGAGTTGATTGCAGATGCTCAAAGGACAGGGAAAAATGTATATGTATTGTCAAATATCTTCTCAAAGTCACGATCAAAGGATACATTCAAAGATTGGCGAGAGGAGTTAGGAGTAATTTCTATTACTTCCTGCCATTGATGTTTAGCATCAAGTGAGGGGGAGCTAAGTGTTAGCTCTAGGTAGGCCCTTTGCCATTGATGTCAAAGGGGGAGAATAACAGGTATAGGTACAAGTGCAAAAAATAGGTACTAAGAAATAGGTATAGGTTGCTACAATAAGGGGGAGTTACTGTATGCTTTCAGATGACATGATGTACAGGTGACAGGATGTGGTAGTTTCAAGATTGAGATTGCCATCAATGAAAAAGGGGGATATTGTTGGAAATATTGTTAGTGATGTCAAAGGTTTAGTATTATTGGTGATAAAGGCCTTATTGCATTTAATGTTATTTATCTTGGCTAATATGAGTTAATATTTATTTAATATTAACGAATATATTTTTTGTTGCATATGAGACAAAATAAGGGCCCATGGAGAAGTCGAAGAGTCATGGGATAAAGACAAAATAAGGATGGGATGCATTTTCCCATGAAGATTCATCTTTGGGAATACCAAGAGTCACCAAGTGAAGACAAAAGAGTAAAGGGCAAATTTCTCATGAAGGGACACTTAAAGGAATACGAAAAGTCACCAAAGATAAGGACAAAAGTGGGAAAGATGTTTTTGGTCATGAAGGGTCACCACATGACTTTTCAAATGCTTGGATATGAAGGGTCATCCAAGATTGGTGCCATTTTCCATGAGGAATGAAAGGTCACAAAGAGGGAAGGCCAAAGGTCATTTGGAAAGCTATAAATAAAGGCTTGAGTAGCCATTTGTAATGTGGATGTGAGAGTTTGATTTGATATTATAATATCTAGCTTAGAAGAGCAATTGTGAGAGATGATTTGTATTTGTTATATCTAGCTTAGAAGAGCAAAAGTGAGAGAGAGGAAGGAGATGTTGTATTGATCTATCATTTGTTGAGATAACAACATTGAGAGACAGGTGTGTGGTATACACAAAGGGGTTGGTGTTCCTATGGGTTGGTGCTCACAAATTGTTGTTGGGTTGGTACTCGATAAAGGGGTTGGTGCTCTTGTGGGTTGGTGCTCATGAATAACAGTTGGGTTGGTGCTCGGCAAAGGGGTTTGAAGCTCCTGTGGGGTGGCGCTCACGAAATGTAGCTGAGGTTTGTACTTGGCAAAGGGGTATGGTGCTCTTGTGGGGTTGTTCTCATGAATATATTTGAGATTGATTCTCTATGTTTTTTCCCACATTGGGTTTCCACGTTATATCTGGTGTCTCTCTTTGTCTTGTGCGATGTTTATTATTTGAATTTTATTGCATATCTTGAATGTTTGATTAAGTGGAATATTGGTTAAAGGAAAGATTTATAAGATATATAATATACTGATTCACCCCCCCCTCTTATTATATTCCATGCTTAACATTATATGATGAAAATAATTTAAATATTACCTATTTTAACCTGAAATAACTCCTATAAAACAATTCTTTCTCATTTAATTATGAATTGAAGCAACAAAAGAAAACCTAGACCATGTCTAGATGAGTAGGCCACCTATACACCCCTAAAATGTTAATGATTAGTAATAAATATGGGGAGATAAAAATACTCTATTGCATACTCTATTCATTATATCCAAATATGAACCATCAGTTACATAATATACATGCTAGTAACTCAATGATGTAACCTAACTATCAACTATAGTATAATATCAGGATTGAAATAATTTGTATGATAATAATATTTACTATAATTAATTATTTTATATAAATAATGTTAAACAACATTAAAAATCTCTACACAAGTGTATTTATACTTGGTTTTTCCTAACCAGTTTGCTACATTAATTATGGCACTTTTAGTGACTAGCCAATGATCTCTAATGGACTGAGAGTCATTGTAGTCATTTACTTATTTTTCCTACAGACTCAAGCCTTTGTACCCCTATATTCTCATTTGATGTTGGATCCTTGTTACTAAGTATCCACTTTTATGTGGTTCAGTGTCAAACTCATGTGTGATTAAATTCTATTATATCCTTGAGAATCACTCCTCAATCATTTTCTGCTTCCTTAACACTTCACAAGTCTTTCTTTGATATACCAAGTAATTGAATCTTGAGTTCTCAATTTTTTATACCTCTCTTATGAATGGGATTTCTCATATCATGGTGTTTTTCATCATAGTCTCCTATGCCATGGTTTTCCCACAACATGATTATTCTATGCCATGAATTTTTTATGCCATAATCCAAAATACTTAGCCAAAATAGGGGTTCATCATCACCCCACACTACACTCTTAGTCTATCCTAGATTAAGCACCAGTCCAAACATCAACCAAAAAATTAGTTCCAATCTATTTGATCTTCTTTCTGACAACTTCTCATTGTGACAAGGTGTCAATAAACTTTATTATTATTTACTAAATTTCCACTTTCAACTTTTTAGTCTCCTCAGGTTGATCAAAATACTCACTTGCCTTATTAACCAATTATTTGATGGATGTGAGAGCATCCTTTTATACCTCTTCAAATGTGGTGACCCAATTCACAACCTATCCTCAAAGTGTCATAAAGTTGGAAATTATTAATTATTGATGCACATTTTTTTCCATATTTTTGAAATCTTTAAATTCCTTAGCACACTCAGTGTAGTCTTTTATTAATAGGGTGGCATCCACCAATTATTGTCATTGAAACTTTTATACATATATTTGAGTTTCCAAAATTTTATTGGGTCATGTTATCTTATCAAAAATCCAATCTAAAATGGAAATCACCTCCCCAACTCATTATTAAGTGCACCAACGTACTTCCACTTCTTTGGAAAATTGTTTAGCTACCCATAATGTTTCATTTCTTGGTGTGGGATGCTCCTTATTATACTTTAATAAATGATCAACAAGAGTCTCTATATTATCAATATCCTCAACCTCTAATGGTACCTAATGTTCTAACACTATTTCTTGGCCCATAATAGCCATACCCAAGTTCAATGTTTTGACCTTCACTATTTTAGTGACTTCTAACTAGTGTTTCAGCTCATCCACTTCCTCTTCAAGCATGGTATCCTCCTCTTGCACTAGCGAGGGTGTTTTCTCTAAGTCTATATTTTCCCATTCTTTGGCTATCCCCATGGTTCTTGGTAATTCTTCCATCTATTCCCTATTAACATCCTTATGCTTTTATTATTTTAAAGGACATTAATCTTAGCACTAGTGTTGACTAAAATGTCTTAGATCACATATCCATTGATGGAAGTACTCACCAATATTTCCTTATTCTCTTGAGGGATAACATGAATAGGATTATCCTATCTTCAAGCATGGTTTAATTAATGGTCTTCATTTGGCCTTGGTTTTTGATGTTTAAGATAATTACTTAACTATGGGACAATATATTATTTTTATAGGTGCTTATAAAGTTATTAGAAGCCATCTCATGTTGAGTTATGATGTTCGGTGGATTTTTGCATATCAACACATTGGGAGGCATCACAGTCCTTAAGGAATTGAATTTACCCTTGTAATTCTCATACCAAGGACATATTATTGTAAAGCACTTAATTTTTTTTTTGAATATTAGGATACATCATCTCACAAGGCTTTTCACATTATACCTTCTCAATGGGTGGAATAGACATAGACTAGGACTGTCCACCACTATGTGTTGTGATATTATTTGTTGGGCAATTGAAGTGCTAGAGCATGATTGCCAGTGAGGTTTCCCAATACATATTATACTAGAATCTATTTAATTTATTTATTTTATGATGGATGTATATAAATTAGGGCATTCTTCTAGTTGGTGCTATTTTTTATAAAAAACACATGTTGGATAAACCAGATAGTTTCATTGGTAGTGATCTAGAGACCCATATTTATAACACATACATGGTGGAAAATGACCACCTATTTGTCCCTATCCTTGATCTCATCCATGATACACACCATTATCTTTATTCTTTGAAAAAAAAATTGATGCATACCCTATCCACATGCCTCATGTATATCACTGATCAAATGGAAGTCATTTGTGTTATAAGTATATGCATCACATATCTTGTATTAGTTAAAAACTTAAGAATGTGTATAAATTTGTAGTAAAGTATTATATTGTACATCATACTCTTCATTAAAAATTTCACAATACTAATTTAATACAATGTAAATGTTATTTTTGAGTATAATTTTTTCTGTTATGACCCTTAAACTAACAATCAATACACTGAAGACCACTACAAGTGTAATGAACATTGTTTGTAATAATCTTTTATAACTATGATGTCATTGAATCTATTTGAGCTTCCATAGAGGGATTAATTCCAATGTCAATGCTACTAATAGCTTTATCATAGAGGGAAACATCTAGGGCTTTACATGGTCTATTAAAGGTCCTTTGAGATCACATTCATCTAAATAGAAACAAAAATCCTCCCATGAACCACTGGGCATGCTAATCAAAATTAATCTCAAATGAGATATTAGATAAGAGTGTCTTGAATCATGCAACACACTTGTGCACACTTTTGGCTAGATTTAATTTTATATCCTTCAACATAATAATACTTTATTTCTCAAATGTTTGAATATCAAACTCTTGAAAAAATGATGTATTGAGCTAGTCATAATTAATTAATTCTTGTTGAGGGTCATACTTCTTATACCACTTGTGTTCTCTTTCTAAAATTGTGGTTGTAATTTGTGTTACTTTTCACTTAGAATAAGTTATACCACACACTCTCTAGATGAGTTCACACTTATAAAAATTCTCAATGACATTCTCCATGCCTCAATATTCTAGTAGATGAAGCTTCATTTAATAATACATAGTTAGTATTTGAGTTAATTATAATAGTGGCTATTGATAACTCCTAATTCCTATTCCTAGGGGACGACCACCACTTCCTCCTAGTCCACCTTCTATACCTCTAAAAGTATTAGAAACACTTGAGACATTGGGCATGGTAGTAGGTTGATTTATTATTCTTAGATGATTACTTTAACCACTACTTATGTCTAGTCTATTAGACATACCAAGTCAGTCCATGAAATTCCCTTCAAGAGGAAAAGAAAGTGTCAATTTACTATGGTTTAAAACTTTCTCTACAAAAGGTTATCTTACAAGGTCAGTCTCTGACTCTACACTCTCTATATCATAACTATGTATAATTAAGTCCTATAGCTCAAAATTACAAAATCACACTATGGTTAGGGAACTTGGTTGATTTAGGTCAGGTTCTTTAGCTTCCACTACCTAGCTAGTTTATCCCACATATAAAAAAGTTGGTGTTGGTATCAGTTTGAAAGTTGGTGAGTCCTCCTTATACTCTTTTGCTTCCCTGTAGATCCTAACAACACTTCTTGATTCCTATTGTCCCCTTATTTCTCCACTTTCACCTATAACCCTTTGCCAAACTTCATCCTATTTATGGTTTCACAACTACTACTGACTAGCTACAATTCCAAACCAACAATCCTTCACCAACACCCCTACATTCCCCTCCCAACTATGTTTCTCATGAAAATATAGGTTTATCCCTCCATAGGCATACTTTCAAGTCTAAATTAAATAAGAAACTTGTTTAATTATAATGGGAAATGCTTAATATACCAACCACATGGTTCTTAGAGGAACTACAACTTTGTTTCTTATGGATAGGAGTAAGTGGTTACAACGTACTCCAAGATGTAGCTATTCAACACCCCTTTCCACTATATAGTAATAAATCATGTCCATGGTTATCCCAAGTGTGCTAAGGTCCTCTTACACTCTATCATCAAAGCTTGACTTTGACCAAATTTTTTTGTTTGGTCTTAAGCATATGTTGAGAGCCAAACATGTAAATTAACTAGGACTTCAACAAAGGAAGTTTCATATAAAGAGATATAGAGATGTTTTTCATCCCATACATGTGTAAAAACTCCTAGTTGAAGATAGAAAATTGTAAAATTATCTTCAACCCCAATGAGCCATTGTTCAATATTATTGAGAGATAATCAATTGAGCATTTTTCATTACTATGCAACAAACACTATAAGTCCTAGAAATGGAACCAAAATGTTGTATTTTTGTATCAACTTTTCCCTAGGGGCACTGAATTATCTAGTTACCAATAAGCTAATATGTTGGAATTTCACACAAGACTAAGTTATTGCACACTCACCTAAAGCACTCAATAAGAAACTAGTTCTTATGGGCTATGCCATATAGTAATACACTTGTCATATATTGGTGCTTGTTCATATACCTTAATTATTGACTAAATATAAAAATAAATATATAATTGTGGACCATGTTTCAATTACATAAACAAACATGATTAAGAAGATAATTTTCATGAGACTTAAAGTATGTAATTCAAAAGTTTAGTTAACATAGACTTTATTCATTATATCTAAATGTGAACCACAAGTTACATAATATACATCTTGGTAACTCAATGGTTTAACTTAACTATCAACTATAGTGAGATATTAGTATTACAATAACTTCCATGATTTTTCTATTTACCACAATCAATCATTGCATAATACCAATGTTTAACATCATTACAAATATATACATAGGGGTATTTATACTTGGTTTTCCCCAACCAAGTTGTTACATTAATTATGATACTTTTAGTGAATAACAACCATTATCCAATGGACTAAGAGGTGTGGTATTTGCCTTATTTTTTTTCCTATGGAACCAGGCCTTTGTGCCACTATATTCCCATTTAATGTTAGATACTTACTTCCAAGTGTCCTCCTTTATGTGGTCTAGTGCCAAACTCATGTGTGATTTAAGTTTGTTCTATCCTTGAGAATCATTCCTCAAATATTTCTTACTTCCTTTATACTCCCCAAGCCTTTCACTTATATATCGAGTCCTCTATTCTTGTGTTCTACATTTTTTATGCCTCTCCTCTGACTGGGGCTTCTTGTACTGTAGTCTTTTATTTCATGTTATTTTTCACCACTGTCTTCCTATGCCATCCTTGTTCTATGCCATGCTTATTACATACCATGCCCTATTTTATGACATGCTTATTCCATTCCATGAAAAAAAATACTTAGCCAAAATTAGGGGTCAAATAGACTCTTAATGTCACCTGGTTAGTTTTTATAAAGGATTTAAAATTACACTATAACAATATCATGATAAAGAATTAATTTAGACAACTAGAAAGATTATGATATACTTCCTCAATCAAGGATTACATTAATCATTTTTATAACTTATCTTTACATGTGGATATAATTTATTATGAGAACCTAAATGACCTATTTTTGGGTGGCGTCAAGGACCACATTAAAAATTAGGTATGCATGTTTAATCACTTACGGTTTATAATTCTATTATCATGGCATGAAGGATAGAGGAAACATTAATAGCCAACAAGAATCATCTATTCACTCACTTAATATATTTTAGCATATCAACACCATACTTTTCTCCACCTACTAGATTAACCCCTCAAAAAATTGAAGAGAAGCATGTAAAAGGATTATGTTTTGGTTATGAGAGAAGGTGTAGAAAGTAACATAGATGTGATGAGAAGAAGCTATTATACATTGATGGATCCAAATAAGATGATGAAGAGGATGTTGCCTCCAATAATGATGAGGAAGACATAGAGGAGGTGCCTAAATATTTCCAACCTATAATATCTTTTCATGCACTTTTAGGTATTAACACTCCTCAAACACTTAATATGGTGGATTACATCAAGAAATATAAGGTGATAATATTAATTGACTTAGGTAAAATACATAACTTCATCAATCATAAGTTGGCCACTCAATTGAATTATTTCATTTACCCAACACCATAATTTCAAGTCATGATTATAGATGGTGGAACAACAATTGTTCTCGGAAATGCCATAGTATTAAGCTTTGTATGAGGGATTAAAATATAGAATCTTCTATGTTTTTTTATTTCTATGGGTTTTATAGATATCTTTTTTGGATTCCAATGGCTCAAAACTTTGGTACATTGAGATGAACTTCTAGGATTTTTTCATGCACTTTCATTCTAAAAGAAGGAAAATTGAACTATGTGGATTATGAGAAAAATCTCCATAATTGGTTAGTTCACATCATATGAAAAAGATTATGAAATATGGGTAGAATTATTTATAGCATGATTATGTTCCATAGAGGTTTAACCCAAAAATCCATCTACACATCTTGATCTATAAATGATTCTTGATGACCAACCATCTATTTTTGGGGCCATGCTAAAAAGACTACCACCAAAAATAAAACATGATCATGCCATTCAATTACTTCCAAGAAGTCAAACACTGAATATCAAACCATATAGATATCCATATGCCCATGAGATGTTGGTGGTAGGGATCATCAGGCACATCTAGAGTGCATATTCATTACCAGTGGTCATGGTGCATAATAAGGATGACACATGGAGCATGTTCCTATATTATACGAACCCAATAAGTAAACCATCAAAGATAATTTCCCTATTTCATTAATTTATGGTTTACTTAATTAGTTTCATAGTTTTATTTATTTAAAAAAATTTAATCTTCACTAGGGTACCATAAAATTAGAATCAAGGATGAATATGTTCATAAAATTGATTTTAAAACCCATGAGGTCCATTACAATTTTTTTTGGTAATTCCCTTTGGTCTTAAAAATGCACCATATACATTTTAGATCTTGATGAACACTATTTTTAGACATATTTTAAGGAATTTTTTAATGTTTTTATTTGATGACATATTAATTTATAGTAAGACAAGGGAAGCACACTTAAAACATGTGAAATGGGTGTTGATAGTTTTGGAGTAGCATCAGCTTTATGCAAATCCATCTAAATGTACTTTTATAGTATAAGAGGTAGAGTACGTAGGTCACATTTTATCCCATGAAGGTTTCAAATTTTATCCTCAAAATATCAAATATATTTTGGAATGGCCAATTACTAAAACTCTCAAAAACCTCAAAGGCTTCCAAGGACTAACATGTTACTACTGAAGATTTTTGAAAAGTTATGGAAGCATAGAATCTCTACTCACTACATTGCTAAAGAAGGATGAATTAAAATGGAATTATGTATCCAATAAATAATTTGAGAAACTAAAATTATCTATGTGCACCACCCCAATTTTGGGTACTTTAGGCTTTTAAAAGACATTCAATATTGAATGTCATTCTTCTAGATCATGGTTGGGAGCAGTACTAATGTAAGAAATATGACCCTTACATTTAAGATTAATTAATTAAAATTTAATAATATGAAAAAATATATATATTAGAAATAAATTATGGATATTCTTCATGAAATTTAAAAATGGAGGCCCTATCTGATGGGTGGACACATTAAGGTGAAAACGGATCATGATAGTCTCAAATACTTTTTGGAGAAAAAATTATCATATAAGGAACAACAAAAGTGGGTAACAAAAATGTTAGGTTATGATTTTTAAATAATATACAATAAAGGTAAATACAATTTAGTAGTGTGTGCACTATCTAGATGAGATACATTCATGTAAGCATTACTTTGTGCAATATCCATGTTACAGGGAGGTTAGGTGGATATAGCCAGGTTAGAGTGGTAATAGGACAAGGATACATAGGTTTTGATTTATAATATATAGAAATTTTATATATCCTCTAAAAAATTTGAATAGAGAGGTAATTCCATATGGTAGAAGGATAGGTTATACTTCTATAAAGATTCAAAGTGAAAGCATAATATTCTTGCATATTTTCATGCATATCCAATTGGGAAAAACTATGGGTTATTAAAAACTTATCACATAATCAAGTGAGAAGTATTTTGTGATGGAATTAAGGGAGATGTAAAAAATTTTATATAAATTTTTTTGATATGCCAAACAATTAATACCCCAGGTATGTTACAACCTTTGTCAATTCCTAGTTAAAAGTGGGAGGAGATTTCCATGGATTTCATCATTGGGTTGTCTTGTTTTGAAGGTACGAATGTTATCTTGGTAATTATGGAAAGTATTAAAAAATATTCCAATTTTTTTCCCTCTCACACCCATTTACAAAAAGTATAGTAGAGGTTTTTTTTGGAGGTAGTTTTAACATTACATGGAACTCCAAAAATAATTGTAAGTGATTGTAATCTTATTTTCACTAGTAATTTTTGGATTGAACTATTTTACTACTTGTGTACTCAACTAACTCATATCTCACCTTATCACACAAAATTTTATATAAATATAAGTGGTCAAAATTTTTTTAGAGGGATATATCTATTTTTATGTATTAGATAAGCATGAACATTGAGTTAAATGGCTATTGTTGACTATTTTGACCTTAAGTCAAAATAGGTCAACCCCCTATAGTCCAAAACTTGTATAATATTATATTAAGATGTCATATGGTATGTAATTATCCTATTTTATGTTATTTAATTATATATTAACCTTGGTCATTGTCTAATTTAGTCTTAAGTCTTCTTATGTCACTTAGGGGTCACTTGAGAGTCATTAATGAGAGTTGTACTATTTCCATTTGTTTAAAAGTGTTCCAAAGTATTTATTAACATATATGATGTCATATCCTTGTAATTAATTTTGATACATAACTAAAACTTGTAGGTACTGCATTGAAACAAGAAGAAAGTGGTAGTTTGGGTAGTTTTGGCAGTTGTACAACTTCTAGAGAAGTGTGGCATGTGTGTCAAGCTTGTGGAATGACTCTTAAGCTTCCCTAAAATAATTTACACATTTTATTTAATTTTGAAGTCTAAAAAATGTTCCAAAACCATTCTTATCATCCATCACTCCACTAGACATGAAAAATTGGTTAACAAGTTTCTTCATGGATGACCAGTAGGAGAGGTTCTAGGTCAAATTATCTTGGTGGTAGATAGTAAACTTGGTCTAATTAATTTTAATGGAAATATTTCAAGGTTGAAAATAATTAATTTTAATAATTTAAGATATTATAATCATGTTATATAAACACACACTATGCTCATTATCCATATTCCACATTCACTACCTTGTTTGATGTCGCAATATACACCTACAGGCTCCCATAGAGGTCTAAGCATTTGGAGTGAAAATTTTAGACATGTCTTGAGATCCTCATATAGGTTGAGGGGTTTAAGGATTCCATAAGAATCAAAATGAATTAATTTAT
The DNA here is from genome assembly GCA_037957365.1 of Torreya grandis. NCBI lineage: Eukaryota > Viridiplantae > Streptophyta > Pinopsida > Cupressales > Taxaceae > Torreya > Torreya grandis. The sequence continues at coordinate 290,926 of JARHVA010004080.1, read as the reverse complement.
TGATAAAAATTCTTTGAAACATGTTCCTATATTGATTAACTTTAGGGACTAGTTACCTTAAAGTTTCCAAAATAGGGGGTTTGCCTTTATTTCAAGCCCCCCAGAGTGAAATATATGAAGTCTTGTTAGGTCTAAAAATTTAAATCGTCAAGACCTGCCATAAGGTATATTATTTTTCATGATAATTGGTATGTTTATAAAAATTATTATGATGATGGAGAGATCCCAACTCATGCAATATGTCATTGTAGTCCATCAGTATTATCTATAGGGTTTTGAACCCCAAATGACCTTATGGTGATATAAGACTTGATGAAGGCATAACTTTGAATATAAATAATTATTTATAATATAAGTGGAAATTATGGTTCATAACTCATTAATAATATTTTAATTATTGGGTCTCAACCCATATCACATCTTATGGGTCTCTTCTTGGTCATATTTAGCACCTACAAGTTGAATGTAGGATGACAATACAAGCTGAACCCAAGAAGTTGTGTGTGGGTATAAAATAAATCATGGTGTGTGAAAATTAAACTATGATATGGTATAAAAAATTTAAATTATGTTATTAAGGTAGTGCAAAGGGTATGATATGCGAGGATCACCTACAAATATGCCATTCTTTGAGTCAAAAACACAGTCACATTTGACTGTCAACTAGGCTAGTGAAATGAAAGATATACATTGAGATATTGGTAAAGGTTGAAGTGTTATATATGTTTGAAGTAATATTCATATTATCAATACACACTTCACCTGATACTCATCACATATAAATAGGGTAGGAGTTAGTTTTCAAGTAAACCTATACTACATGCATACAAACCCTACATAGTTAGTAAGGTTAAGTAGTTTATCTTGAGTTTCATGATATTTGGGGATCCTATAAGTGTATAAAAACTATGAAATTTATTATATATTACCCTCATGATCTAATTAATAACCTAAAATCATTTATTTTCCTAAAAAAAGGGGGAAATACCCTATGTTCTATCTCAGACAGAGGGTACTCTAGGCAATCAAGTCTACAGGCTTGAAAAGTGGGTGACAAGAGGAGGTGTCAAGGAGTATTATAGAATTTAAAGGAAGGTATGGATAATTTCATGTAAAATTAAATATAATTTTTAAATCATGAAAAATTTAAGGTGTGTAGATAAATATTTAGGTTTTTAAGTGCATACTAGATCTATTAGGCATGAATTAGGCCTAAAGCCCTAAGAGGTCTCAATATTATTTCTAGCACCGAGTAAACATCCCAATACATTTGATAATATTAATTAAGATTTATGAGATTATTTATAACCTTTATCATGCAGTAAAATACTTTATAAATCCATTTTCTTGGCTCAAGAGCATGATAGGGTATACAGAATGTAGGAAAGGACTCGAGAGGCCAAGTTTGGAAGTTTACAACTGTACAAATGCTTAGCATGAGAGATCAATGATATAGGTATGATTTAAGAGTCTTGAACTTAAATTTTGTGGAATTTATTTAGGTTTTAGATGTCACAATTCTATGAACAAGACTTAAGGGTGAAAATTACTTAAAACCCTCTAAAACCCTTGAAAAGGACCTAATGGATAAGATGAAGAAGGAAAGGCATCTAAATGATCTATTTTGAGTAGGAAATAAATTTTAACTTGTATAGGACTCCCCAGGGCTCTTTCCAATTAATTTGGATTCTACCATATTTGTATGGATAGGGTGTAAAACTAGTTTTATTGATAGTTTTTGGTGTTTTATAGGTACACAAAGGTTTAAAAAGGAGATGATAAATTTTGGAGATAGAGTGATACATAATATAACTCCCCATGTCTATTTATTTCGTCAAATCATCATACAAATATCTTTTCTAACACCTTCACTTTAGCCAGTCTAGAATGACATAGTGAATGAGAGATGATCACCAAGTGAGAAGGTGATAACTTAAATTAGGAAGATTTTTAATGTTTTAATAATGAATCAAATGATATTAAGACTCTTAATAATTTTAAAATAACCCTTTATATGGACTATTTTTTGAAATTAAAGCACACCTTGGTGCCAAATGTGAAGGATGAGTGAAATAAAGGTGATTATGATTGCAAGTAGTGAGAGCACTTAGCTAAAATAATATTGATGATTAGGGACACATAAAATACATGTTGTATCCTATTTATAACCCCTCCCTAACATTTTAATTATGTCATCTATCCTTAGTCTGATAAGGATCACTCAAGAGAAGCTAATGATGAGGGTAGTTTCAAGAATCTAGTTGAGAGAATTCTATGCCATATTTGAGGAGTTTCATGCCTTATAGGGAATTTTTTCCAATTATACCTTGAATTTTATATCCCATAATTTATTAATTTTCATATTTAACTCATCTCATCTTGACAAGTGTTCTTGTGACTCTTGTACTTCATTTTCCTCTCTTCTCTCTCACTTTCTATAAGTACTAGCCATTTTGGCTCTTGTCTAATAATTCCACACCATGTATGATGAGGCTATTATAATTTGATATTGTAGTTTTCTTTTTAATAATATAAAAAATATATTTTTTAGTTCATAAACATCTTATGTTAGTGTGAAAAGTGATGAATGGTGAGGTATAGTGAATATATCCTTACTTCTCCTTATCTTTTCATGTCTAGTACAAGTTGTTCTCATTATAATAGGTCATATAGAGTGTAGCTAGTGTGTTTGGATCCCTTAAATTGTAAAATTGTACTTGGATTCAAAAATATAATCTCTTTTATACCTAACTTGAGTTGTCTCATGTATATCACCTCTATATTGAAATACTTATGTTAAAACATCTTAAGAATTTGAAGCTAGTTTGTAAGTCTTATTTCTTAGTTAAAGAAGTATGATATAATTTTGTAAATATTCATGTTGTATCACCCCCTTATAATATATTTATTTCATGCATACTTATATCCATTTTATCTCAAACAACCAGCTAGTATATGTGATAAGAACCTCAAAGCAAATTCAGGGAGCTAGCCCTTAAACCTAGATGTCTACTTATACTATAGGTAAACCCATATACCTATAAGTATTCCAATGATATCAAAATATTAGATTAATAATGAACAACCACATATATGGTACAAGATATTGTGACAAAATATTTAGAATGCCTGGTGGGATCAAATTCCAAGAGAGTGGAAAGATTGTTGGTGTGTCTTTCCTTTAATCAGCTTTTGGATGTAATCAAGATAGAACCAATGGCATATTTGAATGAAATATTATATTTATAAGAATCTCAAGTATATTTTATTGAATATTTTTATTATTTCTTGTATTTAATTTGATGTATGAGGTTGATATGTATATTAATGATGAATATCCCTACTATGAACCTCCCTCTCAACCTTTCTATGAACCATGTTACAACCCTCAACAACCCTATCAAAATGGATACCAATCCTATGAGTCATGGTAACCTTATGGTGATCCATTTTCTTCTATATATGGACATCATGTTTTTGGATAGCCATATAAGGAAGGCTATCAAGAAACCTATCAAGAAGATCCTTCCTATCAATCCCAATATGCCCCCTACCAACCATACCATGATGACTATCAACCTCAATAGGATTCTTATTAGTCTTGTAGTGAAGAATTATATGATCCCATTTATTGTACATAAAGACACTATAAGACAAAATATGAACTCTTAGTACTAAAAATGGAACCCTGTCATAATCTCAAATATCACATTCCTCCTCCATCAACCCCATCTCATACCAAATCTTTATAGAATAATGGTAGAGTCTAATCATACTAGCCTAATGGATGATCATAAATATCTTTAAGGCTATATTTATATAATAAATTAAGAAAGAGAGAGGGATTTTTGGCACTCAAAATGGAATCAAATGAGCTCAAATCCATTTGAAATGTTGTTAAAACTACATCTACAAATTAAGCTCATTCAAACCCTTTTGATTGATTTAGGATACTTCAAGTGGTTTCAAAATTAAACTAATGTTACTTATTATTGAAATGATTAACTCAAGTTATTCTCAGCTTTGTTCCACCATACATGCAGTTACAACAACTAGGATAGTCTATTAGAATCTTGTCTTATTGTTAATTATTCCTAACTGGCTCATCATGGCATGCACAATAAAGAGAAGGGGTCATTTTCATGTAGTTGGTCCTAGAAATGAAACCATTGGGGATAAATGTATTCCTTCATGGCACCCTTTGAAAATATATCTCCTTTTAATAATGGCAAACATAGTCATAAAGATCCCTCTATGATAAAAACCCTCAAGCCAGAAGTCTATCTTTATCGCAATTGGTGGTCCCTTTATGTTATTTATAATTTAATACATGGCTTATGGTATTTTAATGGTGTTCAATTGATATTTAATGATGGTATGATAACCCTACAATACCTATGTTTTCTTCCATCAAAAACTAGCCTTGGACTTTTGAACTTTATTTTTATTGGTTGTCAAGACTAGCTCAAATTGACTCATTGACCCATCTTACATTGTTTATCCTACTCAGTATGAATTACTATGAGTCATTGATATACTTTTGACATGTCAACCTATCTCTAATATGGTACCACTTAGTAATCCCATAGTTTAGTTTAGGATCCACTATCAGTCTATCACCTTCAATGCTTATGTCATGTGTTAATCTCTCAAGCTCCTTGACTATTTGATTCATCTCACACCATTGGATCAAGATGTATGATTGAGTGAAGGCCATTAGATTAAATAGGACCCACTATTTGAAATCTAATGTCTAATTTAGAAGCTTTAAATTGACATCCTCACTCCCTCCAAATGACATTCATGTAATTGTCATTGATGTTCACGTAACCATCAAATTTAATCTCAAAAGGTTTTTTTTTAGCTTAAACATGAAATTAGCGTGCATGTGTTATGTTGTAATCACAATTATAGAATATGATAAATTAAGCTAGATAGCTCACATAGGCATGAAAATTTCAAAGAATGATCTTGGCATGTAAAACTATAATTTCATGTGATCCTTTGGCTCATGTGATATTCCTAAGTGAAGATATATAATTTGCATGTAAATTATTCCATTCATGTTTGGAAGATATCCTAGTGATGTTTTGGTCATTAAAATTGTATAAATTGATCTCTTCATCATTCGTTTAAGGCTCTAATGATATTTTAAGGCTTATACAACCTAGTCCATGCTCCTAAATGCTTGAGCACCATGAAAAATTACTTGGAAATTTTTTATTTGTAATATTAGACCCATTTTTCTAATCCTTAGATCCACTACTTCACATGAACCATGTAAAAGCTTCATATGTGGTCCAAAATTGCCAACATATTTTGTGACTTAGTTGGCTTGACCAGCCTACTGGTCATGGGACCTATACTTTGATTGAGCTTGTTAAAAATGACTAAAAAAAATAAAATGATAATTACAAAAAGACTATACTATAAACACTTTTTTTGAGTAAAGGGGGGAAAACAATAACAAATAAATAACCTAAACAACAAATATAAGAATGTGCAAAGCACTTGGATAAAAAATAGACCTATCTACCTATGTACAAGGGGAAAGATATAAAACTACTAGAATAAATTAATATACATCCCATTGACATGGATGGGAAGGTTTTATCCATTAAATATATTAAACTCAAAAGAATTGATATCTTTAAAAATTGTGATGACATAGGGTCCACTCCAAAGGATGTCAAACCTAGAGTGTTTTCCTGGGTTTGCTCAATTCTCATCCCATTTGAGGACTATGTCACCTTGTTGAAATGTCCTTAAGGAATCTCTTTTTTAAAATTAATTATTAACTTGGTAATTTTTAGACCACATGGTATATATGTCATAATCTCTTATTTCCTCTAGTTCTCTAAGTTCATTCATCTTGACCTCCATTTTATCACTTTTTAGAATCTCTAGTTAGTGTGCAAGCTCCAAAGCTAGAAGCTCCAATGAAATTAGAAGCATTAATTATATTCCATATAATAAGAGATAAGGTGAATGAAAAAATTTATTTCTTTGGTTTAATCCTATCATCACAAAAGACATACTACAACTGTAAATGCCAAGATCTCTGATTATCTTCCATTAATCTCTTGATAATCTAAATTAGGTTTTTATTAGTGGACTCAACTAGTCCATTACCATGTGGATAGTAATTTGATGAATATTTAAAATAGATACATTACTCAAGATCCCACTCACATACCTTTTTACTAATAAAATCCAAAACATTGTCTAATATCATAGTGGAAGGTGCTCCAAAATGGGTGACTAGACTCTCATAAAACTCAAGCATAAAGTTCTCATTTGCATCCTTTGAGGGAATTGCTTCCACCCACATGGTGAAGTAGTTTATATCTATCAATAAAAAATTATGGATATAATTTTATTGAGGATGAATCATGATAATGAAGTGTAAACCCCATTGAATTAAAGGTTTTTCAACCTGGATTGGCTTTAGTGGCATAGTACCTAGTTTCTATTTCCCTGTAAACATTGCACATTTTTCACACTTCCTAACCAATTAATGTGAATCTATAAATAAATTGGGAAAAAACTAACCAACTCTAATGATTTTTTTAGATGTGCTTTTGGCTAAAAAATGGCCTACAAAAGGACTATCATGAAATTGCTTGAGAGGCTTATCAAATTGGCTAATTTCAACACATCTTAAGAATATACCTCCAATGTCCTTTTTGAATATCACTCAATAAATAAAAATTTATGGCACTAATTTTATCCTAAAGTGTTTTCTTTGTGATACATTCAAACCCATTGTAAATTTTACTATTTGAATAAATCTAGAAATATTGTGTCTAGTTTGCAGGAGGAGTATTTTTAGGTCCATACTGAGTGTCCTAAATTACCAAAACTATCTCTTTTTATTCTCTCACATATTATAAAAGATGTTCACACAATCCTTTACCTTAGACTAGCTTCGTGACCTTTACTTCAATGTCATACTCCATGCACTTAGTGACCCATCCATCTCTCTTTTTTTTAAAGTCTCTATTGAGGATAAAATCCTTCACACTTAGATGAGATACCTTTAATATAATCTTATTATTTGAAACTAGATGTCTAAATTTATTCAAACTTATTACAATATCAAGTACATGTTTTTCAAAAAATCTATATCTATCTTCATAACCTTCCAAATCTTGATTGAAGAAAGCAATAGGTTTCTCTAATCCTTCATCATTTTGTTGTGTAAACATGGCTGAAATTACATCTAATATAGAGAAGGAATATAAATAGAATTCCTTATCAAAATATGGATTTATAAGTGTGGGTGCATGATATATGGCCTCCTTGATGGCCTAAAATATTATCTTACCTTATCTTGTAAATGTAAACTTTTTGCCTTTTCTCAACATATGAGTGAGGGGCTTGACTAATTCTACAAATCCTAGAATGAACCTCCTGATGAAGTTGATATTGCCCAATAATATATACAATAATTTCTTGTGTTTAGGAAATGATAGAGTAAGGTTTGATTCTATCCTCTCTAGATCAAGAGAAGCTAATGAGGGTAGTTTCAAGAAGTTAGCTAAGAGAATTATATACCATATTTGAGGAGTTTCATGCCTTTGAGAAAAATGATTCCTAGTATACATTGCATGGTCTATCCAATAATTCATTACTTGACATATATAACTCATTATCTTATCTTGACAAGTGTTCTTCTGATTCTTGGACTTCATTTTCCTCTCTTTTCTCTCACATTCTATAAGTACTAGCCATTATGGCTCTTTTCTAATAATTCCACACCATGTATGGTGAAGCCCTACTAGTTTAATTTTTTAATTTTCCTTTGAATAATATAAAAATATAGGTTTTATTTCATAAACATCTTGTCTTATTTTGCAATGGGATGAATGGTGAGGTTGAGTGATTTTATCCTTACTTCTCCTTATCCTTTCATGTCTAATACAAGGATTTCTCACTATAATAGGTCACATAGAGTGTAGGTAGTGTGTTTTTATCCATTTAATTATACAAGTGTCCTTAGATTCAACAATATGATATTTGGTCTACTTACCTTGAGTTATCTCATGCATATCACCTCTATATTGAAACACTTATGTTATAACATCTTAGGACTTTGAAGCTAGTTTGTAAGTCTTGTTTCTTACTGAAAGAAATATGATATAATTATGGAAATATTAATGGTGTATCACATTATTATATTATTTTTATTTCATGCATACTTATGTCTATTTTTCCACAAATAATTAGTTAGTTTGGGCAATAATAACTTTAAGATAAATTCATGGAGCTAGCCCTTAAAATTAGAGGTCTGCTTTTACTATAAGTAAACCCACATAACTAGAAGAATTATAATGTTTCCCAAATATTATATTAGGCCTTAATAAGCTCCTCTAAGGTAAAATATTTTGTGACAATAGATACCACTTATAAAATGATGGTATAACACATCTTTCCATACCTCTTCTAAAATTTCCCCATTTCTAGCACTATATGGTTACCGTATGCCTTACATCACTTCTTCATTAAGGGTGTAAACAATATTTGAGATGTGGAGGAGCACATTAAACATCAATAATATTTTTTGGCTGGTTTGAGAGATAATTTGTCCTTGGTACAAAATAGGATGAAGTATTAAGTAGATCAACACTATAGTGATTGACATTTTGCCATGGGTAACTAGGTCTTGGTATATTTTAGACTTACAAGAAGATTCCCTTGAAGTAAGAAATAAAGTTAAAAAAAATTTCTCCAAAGTACTATGGACATTATCAAGTTCTATAGAAAATAAAAAGTATGGCTTACAAGTTGGAGTTGCCTCATTTATATTACATACACCTAGTTTTCATGTTTCCTTTTTGAAGAAGGTCATTAGACAAAAAATTTCATCCCAAATAGAGCTACCAAAACTATATGAAGAAGGATGAGTCATTTTGGAACTAGAGAAGATCTTTAAAACATGTACTAAGAGGTTTAGAAATGTAAATATTAACGATATCTAATCAAGTGGAAAAACCTAAGTAACAAGGATGTAACTTGGGAGGGTGATGATTTTCTGTAACAATGTCCAATATTGTTCAATATTGAGTATAATGTTGGTTTGAATGGGAAGAGCATGATATTCCCCTAACTTATCACATGTATTTGTATATGAATAAATGACTTGTGGTTTATATGTCATTTCACATTTCTCTATGCATTCATTTAGTTAGAAGGTCAAATTATGGAATAACCATGGCCTAGGTAGACTATATATAGGAGGTCATGGGTAGTTGTTTATCATATATTATGAATTTTGATCTTATTAAATCTTTTGGATGTTGTCCCCTTGAAGTGGCTTATTTTTTATTCATATATTCTACTATATTTTGATCATATTTTGATTTATTATTATTATTATTATTATTATTATTATTATTATTATTATTATTATTATTATTATTATTATTATTATTATTATTATTCTACTTTATTGTTGAAGTAATTTCAATACAATAAAGGGAATATTTGCCAAGGAAAATAGTGACTTTGATCAAAGTCATCATTATTAGAAATGATGACAATGCCAAGAAAGGGTATAGATTGATGAAGTTGCAATTTTGCCAATTTTTAGGTAAATTCATTATTTTCATGAAAATGAAAATGATGTTTTCACCTAAAAACATGAAAAATCACCAAATCAATAGCTTTGACTTGGATAAATTAGTTGATTTACCTTGAAATTCAATAATAATTGATTTTGAGGGCTTGGAATGGGTCCAACCTTATAAATAGAGTTAATTAGACTGAATAGGCTAGGATTAGGCTCAAGTAGTGGCATGTAGTTATGTCAACACTAATGTTTTTTATTACAAGAGTTATTTAGTGTTCTTACCTATTGTGAGAGATGATCACACTATTTATGGACCTTGTATATTTAGATGAAGTCCATGGTTTCCTTTATTTAGATGCTAGAACTACATGACATAACATGAATGTAAGTTAACTAGGTTGATCAAGAGTATTTGAATACACTAGTGGAGTGTTGGCACAATGAGATATCAGCCTTTAATTTATCAATTAGGGAGGTTACCATCACACTTGAGGATACTTGGGGTATTTTCAAGCTACTAATGCATGGAAGATGATTATTCTTAACACTATTAGCAAAAAAATAGGTGTTTCTTTATGATTTATGAAATTATTAGGGTATTCCCATGGTTCAGGGGAAGGTCAATATAGACTTGATTGAAACCTATACGTATATTCAATTGGATGGTCTACCTACTAGGGATCCATCACCATTAGCTTTGATTGATTAGAAGACCATTATTCTCATGGCTATTATCAATGACATTTTTATGCCTGACAAGAGTGGATGATATTTTCATATGGCCTTGGGTGGAATCAGTAATAGCATGCTAGAGGACTTGGCACATTTTATATGGGGGATAAATATTCTAGCATAGTTGTATATATATTTACGCATGATAGTGTACTAAGGTGGATGTAGTATTGGAATCTACACTCTTCTCATAGTCTGGGGATGATAGCGTGACATGATCAAGTGACCAATTATGATGCATAAGATGTGATATTCTAAAGATCTAGTATTGTATGTTTGGGATGAGATAGGAGTTAGTAGGTGAGGACATATAGGGGACATCTATTTTTATCAATCAATGTTTAAAGACTTGACACCATATTTATTCATTTGGAGAAATTACCTCACCTATCAGCTATAGTGTTTTAGGTATGAATGGTACATGGGCTTCATGACCACCAGATGCTTTCTTAATAGGAGACAATCCCATTTCATAAAGGAGTATCACCCCAATTTGGTACTTAATCAATTCAACTTTACATAATATGTACTTAAGGGTCCACAGTGGTTTCTCATGTGACATGAGAGATCAATTGCGATACTCATGTGATCCTAAGGAGTTAGTTCATAAAAAGATACATCAACATATCATGGGTTACTAAGGCCTACATAAAAATAGCTCCAGATGTATGGATCACTCCAACTTATAAACACTACTAGGTATACATATGCCCTTTTATCTTGATGTATCCAATATGAATAGGGGGTTAGGTACATATGGAAATTAAGGAGATGGATGCTGATATCTTGAGTTATAATAATGACACTTAGAAAGAGAGTGTTAATGAGGCTTGGGATGATGATGATGGTGATGGTTTTGATGGAGGATACAAAAGATGAGATGGAGATAATGGGGGTGATATGTTATGATATTGGATCCTATCTCAATAGTGGTAGAAGTTAGGCATGTTAGCTTAGGCCAGGTATGGCCTTTGGGAACATAGGTGGATCCAAGCTAGGTAGGGCTCTCTAGTATGGCCATGATAGCTAGGTATACTAACATGATTGAGTATGAGATTATTTCTTAGGTATGGGAGATTATAGGGTTATAAAAATAATTAACTAATTTTTAGATCACCTTAAACATGATGGATGATGATATGGCTCAGATACAAATAGATATCACTTGACTAAAGGATGATATAATATATATGGTGCAAGTATAGGGCTAGCTCAACATTGATAGATATTTGGCCATTAGTGAGTAGGTTCAAGCATTGGCCACTATGGCCATAATTTTCACAAATTATTATAGATAGCCTTTGGGATAAAGATGATACATCTTATTACAAGTGATACTATAAGTCTATCATGCCCAATGACTAATAAGTTGTTAATTTTGAGATCTAGTATGCATAGAGGACATGGAGAAAATTTTGTCAATCTTATACTAGGACTCATGTTACAAGTGCCTTGGGCTAGTCTATTCATCATCCATGACCACCTCCACTAGGACCACTAGGCCCACTAGGCCTCCTCCAATTTTAGGTTCTATCAATACATAGAGCTAGAGTTGTTCATAGGGGCCTTCACATTTTGGCATAGTTTTGAAATTATTTTAGATTAAAGGGATATGGAGGGATGTCTTAAGCTGTATAAGGGAGTACTTCATCCTGGATGGAAGAAGTGAGTGCACAAATTCCACTTTGTCTTCCTTAACCATTTCAAGCACAAAGTACGTTTGTCTTTTCCCTTTTACCTTTGCTTCTCCTTGGTCCAAAGTTTATATGCTCATAGGAAAAAGGAAACGCGCCCTATCCAACATGAAGGCCTTATTCTGTTAATGGAAGGCTATTGGAAGAATAATGCAATGGTAAAGCACCCTAACGAGGGGAAAAATAAGGAGTCATGGAATAGAAAGAGTGAAAGTGTAAAAGGGAAAGGCAAAATCAAGCTCCCTAGCACTAAAAATTAGAATGTATAAGAAGATACTGAATGGGAGAGAATTGATAAACCCAGGGAGGAAAACATGGAGGAAGAAGAAGGAACTGAAAGCTGGGATACAAACTCTAATGAGGATGAAAAATGTCCTGAGAAGAATGAAAAAGAAAATGTCAACACAGAGGAGGATTTTCCAAATAGAATAGAAGCTATGGAGGAAAATTAGAAAGTGTCAGAGGATGAATTTGTCCAGGATGGCCTTGTTGAGGACCCTGCTTCAAGAAATGAAAAGGAAACTACAGTTTAGGATGATAATCAAGAAATGGACATGGAAATTCAAATTGGAATTAAAGAACAGGATCAAAAGGGTTGAGAGGATACCTTTGATGAAGCTAGGAACAGTCCCAATAAAAATTCTGAGGAATGGAGAGGGAAAAAATAGAATGATGAAACACACACACCAATGACTTGGGTTACTTGCAAAGCAGAGGCATCTTTCCAACTTGATTCTTGGACGTGTAGGGAGATCATGGATCTCAAAAGGAAAGTGGAAACTATGGAAGATACTCTGAAAGCTATATGGAACAAAATTAACAATATGGAAAATCAGATAAGAGATATCCCAGTCAAGCTCAAAGCCTATGAGAATAACCTCCGAGAACTCATTAAGGACAACAGAACGAAAATGGAGGAAGTTACGTCCAATATTTGTGCTGCTGCTGTCAGTATTGGAAAAAGAGCTAACGAGGAGACCAAAGCCTTGGAGGGACCTAGCAAAAGGATGAGACAAAGTTCAAGAAAGAAGGCTACACAAGAAGGAGCCATGCTGGCAGCAACCACTACCCAGGATACTATTGTGAAAGGAAAAGAAACTATGAAAATGATATTGGAACTGGATGAATAGTCTGGTTCCTCTTGTTGGTTATGTAAACTAGTCCTATTTTATGGTTTCTTTTTGTAATCTTCTGCCTTTGGTGTAGCCAGATCTTTGTTAAATCTGGGTTTTGACTAGTTTTCTTTCTGGTGGTTTCAGGTCCATTAAAAACCTATTTTTGCTACTTCCTTGTAGTTTGTAGGCCTTGCCTTTGGTCTTGGATGCTCTTTCTTTCTTTCCTTGTACTAGGGTTTCAGGGCCCCTTCAAAACCTACTTTTACCATAATCTAAAACATTGTACTCATTTTGGTGTCATAATAACATATTTTTGAGACACCATCATTATATATATATATATATCCTTTATGTATATGACATTTGAGATACATTGACATTCATTTTTGGGTTCTCTAAGGCCAATATACATGTATATGATATTAATTTGATACATATATGATGTCATGTTCATTATCTTGTTTATCTCATGTTTATCATTGATTAATATTTTGGTTTTTTATGTTTGTGTATGCTCTATTCATTTATTTCTTATGCCATGTTTATGAGATGTTATATAGGTTATCATATCATTATGTTGTATGAATTATATGGATGATTATTAAGAGATGATCATCTATATAAACACATAATAAATCATTTCTTACTCTTGTTTATTACTCATGGATTTAGGCATATGTTTGGGTTATTATATTGCTTTTGATATATCATAGAAGTATTGACATTAGATTGATATAATAGACTATGTGTATACACTTTTTCTTTAGATTTTGATATTATGCATGGTAGTTATAGATAACTAACATGACAATATATACCCTAATCATGGAAAACATAATTTAAATGTAAATATAAACAACTTAAGAATAAGATATGAATAGTAAAATCCTAAGTGTGAATATAAAAAATAAATCAAGTGTAAGACTAAATTTAAAAAATCACAACCTAAGTACATGATATGGATAATCAATACTTAAGTATAAACGAAATGTAATAGTATTATGGAAACCAAGGAATAAAAAGGTAAAAGGCAAAAATAAAAACATAATAAATAATAATGAAACAAACAAATAAATAGATAAAAGTAAACAAAATGCAAAAAAATATAATAAATAAACATCATAAACAAAAACATACAAACAAATAAAATAGAAATGAATAAACAAAAAAATATAAACAAACTATACAAGCAAACAAATAAAACATTAATAGACCAAAATAGATAAGGAAAAAATAAAAAACAAAACACTAACAAATAAAAACACAACAAAAAACAAATAAACAAGAAAAACACCAATAAATAAAAAAACATCAATAAAAACAAATAAAAAAAACACAAATAAACAAAAGTAAATAGATAAACAAACATGATATAAACAAAGACAGATAAAATGAAAACATGAATAAATAAGACTAGAAAATAATGTAATAAACAAAATAAACAAAACAATCAAAACAACTAAAAAATCCAAAGAAAAGAAAAGCATAGTAAATAAACTACTCTAAACACATAAAAACAAACAAACTAAGCTAAACAAGTAACAATACACAAACAATGGTTAATCACAATGTTAATAACAATCAAAATACAAATTGTTCATTATGTGTAATAGAGGTGTTACTCTTGACGACAGGGTGACCACTAAGTTAGATAGGAATACCACTAGAAAAGTAACATAAGAATAATTGGCACAAGGTTTTCCCTAGGCTATAGGTAAATAAAGACACAAAAAAGATGACAAAACCTTTCCCTTAGACTATAAGAGACAATGACCTAAATATAAAACAACAAACAATACTCATAGGCTATAGAAGATAACAACACAAACAAAAAATGAAAGGAATAAAAGAAGAGGAGGGGGTATCTAAGCTGACTCTAGATGCAATAAGAAAGTGAATGTTTCCTACATAATTTCATGGACACAACATCTAATGTGCACTTTAGGCCAAATTTAATTCTCTTATGATATGGGATAGAAGAAAATGGATGATAAAAAAACATGATTGAACTATAGAGGAAAATAAGAATGATCTCAAAAAATGGTGAGTGCATAATAAAATATGGGATAACATTTCACAATCAATAAAATGTCAACACAAATAAATCATGCAAGTATAATAGTATGGTTTAAGATAAAACCACACTAAAAGAAAAAATATGAGTATCCATAAATGAACTAAATTGGTAATTCATAGTGTCTACTAAATCTAAGGCTTAGAATGAGAATGAGCTCACAAAATGGAAAGAGCATAGCTAATGGTTTATTATAAAACAATGAGAGCGTAAGGAAATCCAAGTGGTCATTAATGCATCAAATTCAATTACACAATGCTTATAACATCAACTCATAAAATGGTGAGAGTGTATGACTAAGGCCAATAAAGATTTGGGGAACTAAATGGCAAGTGGTTACTTATGAAATAATTAGGAGTCCCAAAATCCTTAAGGCAAAAAATTGGTAAAAAATGAAGTAATATGTGGCCAAGGTAACTTTAAATACCCCATGTATCCAAGTGCTACCTACATTATCTATGTAGAACTCAGGACGATGTAGTTCTCCCAAAAATGGGAGGAAAATGACTAAGGTGGTCTAGAAATAAAATGAATAGATAAGATAACCCATCCTAGAATTTTTTAATATTTTTATATCTCACATAGAAATTCTAAGCCAATTTTCATAGTTTTATGATTTTTGTGATTTTCTAGATCTTTTACAAATGTTTAGGGATTTTAAAACTCTTACAAATGTTTTTGGAATTTTCTAGGCATCTCTCAATCAAGAATTATGAGATACAAAATTATCTAACTCACAAAATGGTGAGATTGTTTAACTTATATTAATCATAAAACAATTAGAGTGTATGGATTAAATAATGCTCACAAAAT
The DNA here is from genome assembly GCA_037957365.1 of Torreya grandis. Classification (NCBI taxonomy): domain Eukaryota; kingdom Viridiplantae; phylum Streptophyta; class Pinopsida; order Cupressales; family Taxaceae; genus Torreya; species Torreya grandis. The sequence goes on along the minus strand of JARHVA010004080.1, from coordinate 274,927 downwards.
AGTGATATCATGGCAAAGGGGTGACTAAGCTACCCTCAACATGAATCAAGAACTATCTATATACTCTCATAGGACCTCAAGTCACTATAGATTTGTTTACATTAAAGGCATCTAATTATGTACCAACAATTTTATCTAAATTAAAATGGAAATATTAATTGAAAGGTGGCATGAAAATACATGGTAAAGGTTTTTTCCTAATTTTCCCATAGGAAGTTATAATTAGGAAACAACAGTAAAGAGTCAATGGTACTAATTTTCCCATTGGTGGTTATAATTACTAGCATGAGGTGGTAAATTAACAACAAATAAAGGATTTAATTTATAAGATCATTGTCATACTAATTTAATATACTACCATTCAAACATTTGATTATAAAAATATGGATAGAAATAAATCTATCATTAACCACTAAATGTCCTTAAAGTAGAAATGAATCAAAAATATGGCCAAATGAAATAGGTGGGATTAGGTAAAAAGGATTGATTGGCAAGGGGTTAAGGGTATGGTATAATGGTAAGGGGGTATAGTAATATAAAAAATTAAAAAATCCTTATAGATAATAATTTAAGTCCCTCAAGCATAAAAATGTTTGAGGTGCATTATGTTCATTGGTTCATCAAGTTCATCTTCCTCTAGCACAGTGAGCATGTATGCTCTAGAATCATACTTGAAAAGACACATAGGCCCTAACCTATTTGATTTGAACTTTCCTTTTTCTTTGTTTTGAAATTTATATATTTTTTATTTTCCTTTAACACCATCTCACCAAGCTCAAATTCATGATGCTTAATGCACCTACTATATTGTCATTTTATTTCATTCTAAATATTATTCAAGGTGGCCATGTTTTTAACATCAAGTATGGTTATCTCTTAAAATCAAGCTAATATATAGTTTTCATCATTGATGATGCACTACAAAAAAATTTAGAGAGAAGGAGACTAGATATCAATAGGAAAGATGGCTTTAGTTCCATAAACAAGTGAATAAGGTATGGCTCCAGTTGGAGTACAAAGTGTGGTATGATAGGCATAGAGGGAGATAAATACCTTTAATTGATAATTACAACTAATGCCATTGATAATATTCTTTAAAATATTGATAATAGTTTTATTAGAATCCTTAGCTTGGTTATTTCCTTGAAGATATTAAGTGGTAGAGAAATGGTGTTTGATGTGGTATTGAGAATAAATAACTTTCACATCTTTTTTCTTGAATGATCCACCATTATCAGATGTAATGTCAGAGGTGATGCGATAGTGGTAGATGAGGGGGTTAAATATGAACTTGGAGATCTACTTACTAGTTATGTAGGTGAGGTTAATGGCTTCCACTCACTTAGTGAAGTAATCAGTAGTAGTCAAAATGTGTTTATGGCCATCTAAAAATGTAGGCTTGATCTTCTCAATGAGGTTGAGTCCCTACATTGAAAACAACCATGGTGTTATCAATAGTTTGAGTGTCTTGGCTAGATCATTAATCATGTTGGTATTCTTCTGACACTTGACACACCTATTCACATATGTAGCTACATATACTTCCATAATTGGATAGTAATAACTAGTACACAGTAACATTTTGGCTAATATTTCCATGTTGGTATGGGATCCCAACACTCCTTAATGGACTTACCTCAATGATATTTTGGATTTTACCAAAGGTAAATAATGAAGATAATTTTCATTATAGCTTTTATGATACAAGGTTGATCTAATTAGGGTATAGCAAGAGGATTTTGGGTGAAGTCTTTTTGTTTTTTACATGATAAATCAGGAGGTATGGGTTAGTATTGAAGATAGGCATATATGTCTAATTACCATGGAGACATGGGAACAATAATGTGATCAACCATCTCATCCATTGATTTTTCATGTTTTAGTGCTAATATATGTTCAATAATAAATTGATAATACCTCATTATATCTATGATCTAAATCATGGAACCAATAGTGTCCATGGCATCAACTATTCTATTATTCACTTGAGGTATTCTTTCAAATTAGATGTTGGTAATCTACTACTTGAGAATGTTGACCATATATTTATAAGGCATTAGTTTCTCATATTTAGTAGGGCATTGGTTTATAACTTGATTAATTATTAACTAAGAATCACCATACAACAATAAATGTTGAATGTCCCACTATACTACTTAATGCAACACTACAATGAGTGTTTCATACTTGACCATGTTATTGGTACATGTAAATATAATATAAAAAGAATTAGAAATAAGATCCCATTGTGGTTTAAAAAATATTATTTTGACCCCTGATCCATAGATTTTGAATGATCCATCCAAGTACATATTCCATTATTCAACCTTAGGAGGTGCATCTGTTTATTCAGTGGTCATAATGCCCTGATCTGGAAATCAAAATGTAAGATGTTGAGTACCTTGAAGAAGATATTTTACAAGCTGATCTATGTCTATTTTCCCATTAATGGCCTTCTAATTAGCATATTAAATTTTAAACTCACTCAATAGTATGATTCATTTTACCATACGACCTTTTAGAGCTGATATAGAAAGTAAATACTTGAGTGGATTTACTTTGGAAATAAAAATGGTCTTGTTGTTTAGCATATAATGACACAAATTTTGGGTTGTGAACACCATTACTAAATAGGATTTTTCAATTAGAATATATCTATGTTCGTACATGACCAATGTTTATCTTAGATAATATATGACATGTTCCTTGACTAATTTATCATGTTGTGCCAAAAGTACCCTTAAGGAATTCTTAATTACTGATAGGTAATGAAGCAGTGGCTTGTTTGTCATTGGTGGCAACAAAATAGGTGGGTTGGCCATATATTATTTAATCTTATTGAATGCTTTATGACACTCTTCATAATAGGATAATTTAACTCCTTTCTTTAGAAAGTGCATAAATAGATCAAATTTATTGGCTAATTATGAGATGAAGTGTCTAATAAATTTAATTTTTTCCTACAAACTATAAATATACTTTAAGGTAGATGGTGGTGGCATTTTTGTAATTACACAAACCTTGGCTAGGTGAAACTCAATGCTATTGAGAGAGATAATTAAGCCTAATAGTTTTCTATAAGTAACACCAAAATCCACATTTCTTTAAATTAAGCCTAAAGTTGTATTCACAAAGTCTCTCAGAGATTCTTCATATTACAACTAGGTGATCAACACAAGTATTTAATTTACCTAGGATGTCATTAACATAACCCTTACTAATGTCATGTATCATGTCATGAAAAATCACTATCATGGCCTATTTTTATGTGTCCTTGTCATTATTAAGTCCAAACAACATCACTTAATAAAAAAATGTCCCCCATAGAGTGGTGAAAATAGTCTTGTGTTGGTCTTTTAGTGCTCTTTGATATGATTATAGCCTAAAAAACATCCATTAGATAAATAATTTCATATATATACTTTGATTCAACTATCATGTCAATATTAGGCAAAGGAAAGTCATCTTTTGAGTAGGCTTTGTTTATATCTTTGAAATTAGTAACCTTCCAATTTATTTCTCACTAACATAATGTTTGAAATCCAATGTGAATATTCAATCGACTTGATGCATTTCATGTCTAAGAGTTTTTACAACTCTTTCTTTACTAACACATAAATATGAGGATGTAACTTATGTAAATAATACTTAATGAGATTGGAATCAATATGTAAAATGAGATGGTGTAAAACCAAGGTGGGGTCTAAAACTGGCATGTTTGAAGAGGCCCATGCAAATATATCAATAAATTCCCTCAAAAGGGTTATAAAAACTTCATGCTCCTCCTCCATGAGGGATACAATTATTTTAATACACTTCAAGTCCTTTGGAGTCCCAAAATTCACCTCTAAATTATTCTACACAAGAAATTTAGAACAATCATCTATAATAGTCAGTAAGGATTTGAATTGATTGGCAATGGAAAATTTATCTAGATGGATTTAATCACCTAATTCTACTAAGTAGGAAGAATCAAAATCTCTTAATGTTGGTATTGGCCATGAAACAAGTACCTCAGGGCACTCTTGAAAAATTAATGCAAAATTTATTTGCTCCTCATTACTGATATCTGATCCATAAATAATCTATGGGTTATAGGTCTCGTGTGCTACATAGGAAGAGGGGTGAACATCCCTATCTAATGACACTGGAAACTAGTTTTCAACAAGAGACTTACAGTTGTCTTTGCTTTTTCCTTGGTCATAAAGTGACTCAAAGAGGCTTTCACTTCTAGACCTCAATATTTAATTTTCTTGTTTTTTTCTAGGGAAGTTTACCCACTCTTCAAATTAGGATAAAAGATCCAATATAATAGAAAATCCCTACTTTTGGTATCTAAGAAGAATGTGACTCCTCGATCCTAGGAATCTATATATAGCCTCATAGTTTTCAGAATCATCTAATGGTATCATTAACTCTTGTTGGTCCTAGTCTACTAATTTTGGATGGAAAAAGGTTAAATGTGAAGGTTGATAAATAGGGATAACATTGAAAATAGCATGGGGGTTAAACAATTTTGTAGTGATTAGGTCATCATAGATGTTATAATTGGACCTTACATCATTTTTGTCATCGTCATCACTAGTCATTAGTGTTTAAACATGAATAAGATATGTTGGGTCACCCTCAAGTGGTTTAAATACAATACCATGGTTTCACTTGTACTTGGTCATTGTGACTATTTTGATCATGCCTTGTTGATGTATCCCTAAGCCTCTACTTTCATAAACTAGGTTCTCTATAATCTGATTAGGGATAGGATACTTTACACTTTGGCAATAATCAACTAACTCATCAGTGTATAACTATGAATCATGTTCAAATAGGGGGTCCTATTTTAGGGCAGAGGCTAGTTTGAAAATAATGGGATTGTTCAGTTGAGATCTTCCCTTAGTTTCCCACTCTATACAAGTAGTTTTAGCCTTAGGTCTCCCATAATATTTTAGATTTTTAGGCAATTTGGAAACATGGAATTAATTATGGGCACTTTATTCTTTGAGACCTTTTTTAGTTCTATGGAAGTGGTTGGAAATTTTTATTAGAGGCATGATTGAGATAGAGGCTAAGCTATCTGATTTAATGTAATTAGCTTATGGCCTTGATTTAATAGATTTTCCTTTTTTGGTTCTTTTCTATCTGATTTGGGTATAAGATTCATGCCAAACTAGTAATTGTAGCTTTTGTATTTGACCTCCAGGTATTTACAATATTAATATGGATAAATATTAGTTGGTGTAGTCATTTCCATTCCTAAATGTGGAAATTTTATACACCGATGCAATATAGAAGGTATAGCCCTAATTTCATGGATCTAAGCTCAACTTAATAATAGATTGTAAGATAGTTCTAGGTCCAACACATAGAATAGAGTATCATGGGTCAAAGGCCCAAGGACAACTGACAAGTTAATAATACCTTGAGATTCACATTCTTTGTTATCATATTGATAATGATGGTATTTGGATGCAAGTCATATATTTTATATCCAAGATGTTTGACGAACTTTAGAGACATAATGTTGAGACACAAGCCATTGTCTATAAGGATTCACTTAAATCTATGGTTCATTATATCAACCTCAATATAAAATGGGTTATTATATAGAGGGACCATAGAAGATATATCACTTTAATCAAAGGTGAGACTTTATCCAGGAGCCAAGTGTCCTACCATGGCTTATAATTTATCCAAAGTGATGTCATATATCACAAGATACTAGTTCAATTACTCATTCAATATGTCTTTATGGATGCTAGACATATGTAAAAAATACATAATGGATATGTGTGTGTCTTATTTAGTTGTTTCACAATATCATAGGTCTTCAGCTTAGTTTTATTAGCTAGCTTATTTATGATAGGTATAGATTTTTATTAGGATCACTTGTAGCATTTGGTTGTGGCCCTTTGATAGTGAGCATGGCTCATTTAGTTGAGATTGTGTAATATCAATATGGAACTTGGATTTGGTAGTTATAAGGGTAGGTAATGAGGCTTGGAATGATTATTCTCTGATGGTATGGATATTGGTTGTTAACATGGTCTATAGAATAATCATCAACATAATGTGGCTAGTAAGCATTACCCGGTTGATAGGTGTTGTTGGTGAAGGTCTAGGTCTATTGGTAATTGGTTGGGGGTTGATGGTGATAGAAAAAACATGAACACCTAAAACATGTCTTAAAATATTATTTTAGGTATAAAAAATAACATGATAGACTCCTTGATTGGTTTGGTCATCTTTCCCTTAGTTTTGAATTTTTTTTTTTGATGTTAATAAGGTTGGCATTATTGATTTTCATTTTGTAAGGGAGTTATATTCCACTATTGTTATTGTTTTTATTACTATTATTGGTTATTGTTATTGTACTTATGTTGGGAGAAATATATTTTAATATATACACAAGTTATTATCAATTTTGTTACTATGGGTGTCTCTTTCTATCTCCTTATTTTCCAACATATTCTCAATCAAATGCCTAAGTTGGATACATCATCTTATGGAATGTCCTCAGATGCAATGATACTCAAAAAATTCATGTTCCTTTTACTAATTGGGAAAATGAACCCCTTTAGGAAATGGATTTGGTATAATCCAACTGACCATATTTGTTTGAACCAATATTTAGAACATAAATTCAATAGGCTCACCAAGGTCACTAAATTGTCTGAAAATGGGTGATCTTCTTCTTGGAATAGGGGCTTGTAATTGGTTTTTATTTATGGTGGCTAGTTTTATGGATGTATTGGTTGAATGTATAGAGGATGAGGTTATTGATTAGGTATATTTAAATAAACAACTAGTTTTTTCACCATCTAAGGATGACATGATTTAGTAACCCCATTACTAATAACATTATTATTAAGGTTATAGGGTTTTGGTCTCTCATTGTTTCTGGCATGAGGTGGTGTTAAAGATAGTATTTTAATTGGGTTTTGATTATGGTTATGGCCTTAATTATATTTTTGGTTATGTTGGCCTTGATGCTGATTTAGGTTCTAATTAGAAGAGGATAGCTTGATTATCCCTTTGTTGACAAGGGTTTTCTCAATTAGTATTCTTTTCTCTATAACCTATTCAAATGTATGAGAATATAACAACTTGAGATGATATGATATTTCATTGTGTAAAATCCTAGTAAATATTATGGCCAACTATTTACCCAATAGATTATGAGTAAATTTGATTACTAGTGATCTCCATTATTGCAAGTATGTAGCAAAGATTTCACTAGTCTACTAATTATCTTGGCCTAAAACCACAATAGTAATCTCATTCTTGAGATTATATGAAAAATTTTATACAAACTTATCTAAAATATCATCAAAGTTAGGTAAATAATTATTTAGTAACTTTAATATCCATTACAAGGCTTATTAAACGAGACTCTTTAGAAAGAGTAAAAGTAACTATATGTTGTTATATGCCTCTAGATAGAAAGCAAAAAAAAATTATTTAAAATACTCTTTAGGGTCACTTTTGTCTTTTTATTTGTTGAATTTAGGTGGCTCATAACCCATTAGAAATGATATTTGTAGATACTCCATATTGAATGGATAAGATCATATTTCATTAAGTTTGAATTTTTTATTTATTTCCCAATATATATATCTCAAATTGCATCCTTCATCTATTACAACTTTTAGGCAGTGAAGTCAGACGGAGTGGCCTATTAATTTTGAGTTTGTGTAGTTGAACATGGATTACCTTGACTTGGGTAGGCATATTATGGAAAGTTAGTAGAATCTATTAGATGACCAAGCATGTATATCTATGCATTAGGATTATACTATGGATACATAACACACTATTGTTGAGACACATTCTTGTTTGGATTAGAAACTTAACCCTGGCTAGTGAATTATGGATTTAGTAATGACATTTGGTTCTACAAAATATGTTGGTATTATTGGATTTAAGAGGGAAATTACCACCTACTTTTCAAACCCTATTATATAGAGGGAACACATTGTTGAATAGATACCTATTAGTAGAGGTGTTGATAGTTAGAACCTTGTTTCACATGTGGTACCCATTGGGAGAAAGGAAATTATTGCATATCATGTGGTACATACTATAAATAATGACCTTGTTATTATATAAACACCTATTATTAGATTAACACTTGTTGTTGAATGGGCACTTGTTATTGGGTAGGAAACTATTAGAGGTTTGGTATTTGTTATTGTTAACCAATAGGAAATTTATAATAGATAAGAATACACTAGTGGTTAGGAAATATTTGTGATTGATAAGCTATATTGGTTTATATTTATTGTGGTAAAACATTCATTATAACCTATTGATATGGTGTAGTATTTTACACTTTTTATGATGGTAAGTTATTATGTTGTTGGTCTATTGACCCCTATTGTATACTTGAATAAGTAACTAGCTGAGGAGTGAAGGTTGATTGTTGATTTTTGGAAATAGGCATGCCTATCCCCTATTAATGTAATCCATTCATAGCATTATTTGGAGGAATATACTATGTATTACTTAATGGTAGACTAGACCCAATTTATTTTAAATTAGAATACACTTACGTGTTATCTACAATGCTTTGATTTAGGTCTTCTATTTGAGTGGCAATCTCTTCCTTAAAAATAGGGACATTAAACATGTCACCAACTAATATGCTTTAGCTAAATGGGTATACATTTTATCTTGCATAGCCTGAAGTATCTATTTGTTGCCTAATTGATGGATGTATATCAATAAGGGACATTTTAGAAATAACCCTTACATTAATATTGTGAGCTAAGTTAAGATAGTTTTTGTATGCTTATTATACATGTTCCATTTGTTTAGCCATGGGGCCTTTCCCTTTTTCAATTGTACATTCATCTTCCTATAGAATTTGGACTAAGTCTTGACTATAGCTAGTTGATGCATATTTGAAGGGTTAAATTTGAGGTGTATTGATAGGAATTATAATCAAACTACTCATACTTTCATGTGGGAAGTCTGGCAGAAACTTATCTCCTACCTTAATACCTCTAACAAGAAATTTTTCTTTATTATCTAATAAATGACATTCAAAAATTATAGATCATAACATCTGTGTTGTGTCATCGTAACATATTAGGTCTCTTTTTATTATATTAGTTTAATGTTAGGCATTGTTTGATAGAGTTATTATGTCATTTTCTTTAACTCTTAACCTGGATAAGGAGGTATAATCTCTAAATATTGTACTAAAGGGTCATGCCTTTGCTCAATGTATATAATGTTACAATATGGATAGATATCCATCTAATAATCCATTTCATCATATTACTCTGGAATAAAAGGGTTATTGGACACAAAGTTCTCATAATCTAAATTATACATGGTCCCACTATGTGTGTAATGATGCATGTTTGGATCTATAGATAGGTCTTGTGAAAAATAAATGGTCTAAAGATAAAAAATAATTGAGGTCTAAAAAATAACCTTTGGATATATGAAATAGGCCCAAAGGGTAAAATAACTAAACTAGGCAAATTTAAAAAACAAAACAAACTCAAAATTAGTCTAACAAAATGATACTGATTTGCCCAAAGGTAGTTATAATCAGTGAAAAAAGTAACACAAATAATCAAAAAAATTCTATGGCTAAGGCATTTATTTTCCCAAAGGTGGTTATAATCAATGATGAAAGTATCTAGATAAAGTATAAAAAATTTGAACTAGGATTAAAAGATAATAATGATCTGTCCAAAGGTGGTTATAATCATTAGCATGAAAAATAAGGCTAGACTCAAAAATAAAGAACACAAATAATAACTTGAAAAGAAACTAAACAAAGGTAATTGGCTCAGATGACACTTGGTAATTGGCTCATTAAGACTCAATATTTGACTCATAAGAGATTTTTAGAACAGTGAAACTAGGACACTTAGAATTTAACACAATAAAATTAAAACAAGGCATGTGGAAACCACTTAGCTCAAAGGACTCTCAAACAAGGCACAAAGTAAATAACAACCACTAGGTCTAGGCAAGGGTCTTTGGATCAAATAAAAATAAACACAAGTAACAAAATATAAACACAAAAGGTAGACAACCTAATCCCAAATTAGATGAGGCTTTGGTGTCAAGCTAATTAGTTTAGGATTTGCACTTTGAAAAGTTGAGTTTTAGATTTAATACAAAAAGTACTCAAATGTTATAAGGCAAAAGATCTGGACCAAAATGGGCAGTGTAACCTCATATTTTAAATAAGATAGGTATAAAAATGGTTTGAAACTTTGATTCAAAAGTGATAAGAGATCTAAAATGATTTAGGTATTGTAACAACACTCCTTCAAATAAATTTCATAATACTATTTTTGGACTTGAAAATCCAAGGTAAATGTTTGATACAAAATGGGTAGCATAATGACTCCACATTCAAAAAAGTGACACATAAATGGTTTTGGAATTAAAAAACTCTAAGTCAAAAAAGTGTGATACAAAATGGATAGAGTAACACCTCTTAGGCTGAAAGGGTGTACAAATAATGTGATAGTTTTGGACTTGTTTTGATGGGACAAAAAAAAACTTAGTCTAAAAACACACATGTAAATCAAAGAAAATATAAGTATCACTAATGGATCATCATATATCTATAACTAACATGGTTTTGAATAAATTATACCAAAGTTTCCATTTATATACCAATGCTTGTGAGTAATTAAGTTTTATTCCAAAAAAATTAAGTACAAGAATAGGTAGATTTTTTATGCCCCCTTGGTCTCTCAAGCATTGATACATGGCATGAACTTAGAGTGAGGAGCACTCAGCATTTGGAAAGAAATTCCATGACAAGTGGGGTTGACTAAAAATATATAAATCTCCAATGCATCAAATGGTCCCAAGTGTGGCTAACACAAGAGTGCAATCATGTCAATTGGGTTCATACCTGCTAACTTACTAAGGTTTTATTATTTTACATAGTGACTCCAACTATATACTACCTAGTAGAGTTTGTGTTTAGTAAGAATACCTTGGGTTTTCATTTGGATCAAAGAGGATATCCAATTAGGCCCATGGTAATCTTAGTATCATGTGCCCAATTTATATACACCACCATGGAGTGGGGTTGGTAAGATGTTGGGAGATGCAACCCTAGGTCAATGCACCCCTATATAACTTGTGAGGGATAAATGGGTTCCCACCCATAAGCCAAATGAAATAAAATAAAATGGAAAGACTTTAGAGGTCATTTTTGGGTGACCCAAGTCACTCAGAGCTTAGAGAGATTATACATGACATTATTTCTAACAAAACCAAATAAACAAGTCAATAAACTAATTGTTTTTGGTCACACGAATTCCCCAAAGGGGATGGGGGAGAATACACACAATAGTTTAGAATTTTCCACAAACAAAGAAATCTAACTAAGAATTTTTAAAGTTAACTAATAAAAAAAATAAACATAAAGAGTAAAACATTCTTAAGAGTTATAAATAAAACTTATGTTCCTTTTAATATCACCAAATTGAAGTGTTATTGAAAGCCCATTGTCCATATTTTCACTTGTAAAAATATAAAAAAAAACTAAAAGACAAATGTGATTAAGTGGATTTTAAGCACCAAACAAAAGTTGAAGTCATATTTTAATAATGATTAAGCCCCTCTCTCTACCTTAGGTCTTATAAAATGTTAAGGGGTTTTATTTCCTAGAATTCAAAAAGAAAGAGAGTAAACAACAATCTATTTCAAGATCTCAAATTTTGGAAAAACACAGACTGAAGCTACCATTTAGCAAGGTCAAGCTATAAATTTACTACAAACATAGACATAGAGAGAAACTTTGGTGAACCCACTATTTATCAGGGGAAAGCCATTGGTCAAGTTAGGAGAAGCCACTAAAATAATATGAAAAATAAGCAAGTAGAGAGTAAGTTTACCTAACCAAGCCACCATTCAATAAGGTCAAAGCTATCGATTCTATAGAGTGAATCTATCATTTATCAAGTCAAAGATGTCATTATGAAGCCACAATTTTTACACAAATGAATCTCAAAAACAAGAATGGGATTGGCAAAGCCACTGTTACATAGGGAAAAGTCACTAATAACTTTAAAATTAGAATGATGTATATTTCAAGGCAAAAACTCTAAACTTGAAGAATTAGATTCACTTGCTAGTAAAAATAAGGATAACATATCATTCTCCTTGGCCATATAGGATGTGTGGTCCCACTAAGCATGCCATTATGTACCTTAGGTATTCTAAGAGTAAATAATATGTAGATTAGTCCCTTATTAGTTTAAGAGATAACAATCAATTATAAAAACACACTATGACTAATCACTCTTGCTTAAGTACTAGGAAGAGCATAACACAATAAGTAAGATAATAAAATAGAGATAAAGATAATAAAAACTTCTTACCTTATTTATCAAATTTGATGTTTAATTATTGGCATAAGGATATTCATGCTCAACCTATGATGATTTAAGTCTTCTATGCATGCTCTTCCATAGTGATAACATCTCTCCAATAGTCAATTATGTCTTGATGTCAACCTTGACATAAATTGGGCATTATAAAACTAATCTTAAAGGATTTAATAAGGCATTCTAGAAGATAAACTTACACACAAAATTATTTTTGTCATATGGTGTGGGAACTTGTATTTATATCTTAAATAACTAACTCTAACCCTGAGGAGGTTAGTTTACATTCTAACTTATGTTGAGTCTAAATTAACCTAGGTTGAGTCAGTCTAACCTTGGGTTGGGTCAAAGCACTCATGAAATATTGACACCTTAGTTTCAAATATTTGTGAGGAATGAAAACTCACTTTGTATATTTGTGAGACATGACTCATATATTTGGAATATTTAGGAAATAATAAATCACTTTATTACCTCCTTTGACCTTTGAATTCATATTTGGCTAAAAATTCTTTTTTTGGTAAATGAAATTCACTAATTTGATTTGGAATTATTATTTAGGAAATTTATTTAATATTACATAGTAATTAATATTTTTAGTGATTTTTGGCTTTTGGTAATTGTTTTAAATGTTATGAATTAATATTTTGATAGGCCAAAAGTGACAAATTACTAGGTCATAATTTGACTAAGGTTAAAATTGAACTAGTTTATTGGTTTATACAAGGTAAAACGCAAAATAAGCTAGCCTTGTCATGTTTTTGGGAAATTAAATCCTTACATAGGTGAATTTGGGCAATTCAGGTAAGTTCTAGGCTTAAAATGTGTCATTTTCTAGAAATTAAACTAAATCCTAGTTTAGGCATGAAAGTGGACAAAACCAAGTGTCTACAATAACTTGTTCCAAAAATTTAATGTGAAATATAATGTTAACATACAAATACTTGACCCACTTATTGGTAAAAGTAGTACTGTTTTAATATTTGGGAGCAATGTGAATCTTATTATGCCCCAAAAATTTCAATGAGGGAATATTTTTATCATAACTAGATGTAGAATAAAAAATCACATCAATATAAGGTAATGGGAAATTGTCCTTAAGATATGTTACATTTAGATTACAAAATTATATAAACATAAGATTGAAATTTGTTAATTTATTAAAAATAAAAACAATGTTATAAAACCATTAAGAGTAATCTTCTACTTTATTGAAATTGGCATCAAGGAGGTTAACTAATACTTTGTGATGAATCTTAGAGATTTATTTAGGTAATTTTAATTTTTTGTGAATGGGTGTCATATTAGGATAAGTGATGTTATTATTATTAATGATGATAGGGTCAATTCTAGGCATATCCTTATATGGATATATTAAATATTTATTGTAAATATTAAGGACTATTCTAATTTTACTTTTTTCTTCATGATAAATAAGAAAAGAGATAAGGACAAGATGGGGATCATATTTATCTAGGTTAACATCCTTAGTCTCTTTGAATAAAATTTAATGGTCAAAGTAGAAGTGATATGTTGTAGGGCATAATGTATAAAGAGGTATTTTGGATCAATAGTAACTAAAAAATTGTGAAACTAAGGATATGTATGTCCAAATTTTCAAAGTTTATGGTGTTAGTAAGGAATTTGAGGTTACCTTACATAAATGAGTTATAAAATATATTTATCACTAATTAGAGTGGTTAAAGGTCCATAATATATGATGTAAAACTTATTATTGACATTTTTATTAATTTTGGTGTCATATTATATATGAATATATCTCAAAACAATGGATTTGGTATTTAGGGTAATTTTTGGATATAAAGGAGGTGTTTTGGAATTTTACTTGTTGGTATCAACCATGTCAATATCATTATAACTAGTTGGTTTTATTTTCATTATATTGGTCCTAGATGAAACAATTGATTTTATATGATTATTTTGGGTTGTATCATGGATGATACATTTTATTTTAGTTATCTTTATCAATAGTATCAGCCTAAATGACACAGTTAGATTTAAACTTGGATAAACTATATCATTATTAGCATAGTTAGATTATATTATCACTTTATGAATTATATCGACATGAACAATATAGTTGGAATCATATAAAATCTAAATTGCATACTGGTTGAGGCGATTATATTTGATAAATTGTTCTACTAAATAATATTAGATCAATTTATACATTTGGATTTTTTGTGGTCTTTTTAACTATATTAGCCTAATTAGTATTGTCATTTTTTCTAAATATTTAGAAATATTTTATAATCTTGATCATTATTAAGGTTTTTAAGATAAATATTATATTTTATTAATTTCCTATTTAGAATTTATTTAGGGTGGATTAACAAGACACACATAGCCTTTAATGTTCACACTTTCATCTTCATCACTAAAATTGAATTGACAATCAAGGTTATAATAAATGTATACAAAGTTGACATCTTAGTTAAAATCATTAATCTTAGCAAGGGTATTTTAAAAATGAATCACATCAAATTGTTTCACTTTAGCTTGGGAAATAATATAGGATTCATCATAAGACAATGAAATGGTACATGATTTGTTAATATCTTGAGGTTTCTTATTAGAATTCTCCTTAGTGGATATACAAAGTTGAAAAAAATATCAAGGAGATATTATTAAAGGTTATTATAAAATTTTAATCACCTCATATTCATGGATTTCATAATATTCTTCATTAAAATAAGATTCATTAACATTTCAAGGGGGTTATTTATCACCATCATCTTCAATCAAAGGAAGGGATAAATATATTAGTATAAGAGATGAAGAAAACCATTATGAGATAAATGGTGGTATATTAGTTTTATTACTAGTATTTTATATATCATTAGGTTCATCATCATTAGAGTTAACAAGGATGACTTGCATATTGGGATGCATGTTGATGAACTTAAGAAATGGAGTGTTAATGATAGTTCTAATAGTAGAAATGTGAAATTATGTCTTCAGATTTGGTAATTTGAGATACCATGGGTTATTAAATTCTTAATTTTTTTTAATGAGTTCCATCATGAATAAAATTTATTCATTGGATACTATAAGAATAAATTATTTTCATGTTGTGGTAGAAGAGAAGGTTTTTTTAAATTAGAAGATCAAGAACCATAAGATTGGTGCATATAATTTTAGGTCATATAGTGAGAAGAATAAAAATTAATATGAAATTTTTTAAATCTATTATTATAAAATATGTAATATTTAAGTAATATTTTCATAATATGTTTTACAAAACACCCTAATTCTTTGACTAAACATAAAGAGTGACATTAATTCTTGAGATTTCAATATTTTTTTGAAAATAATTGATAATGACACTAATAAAAATAGGTGGGTGATCACATCAGAAGATGATTTCATCATATTTCATATCATCCTCGATAAACTTGAATGAGATTTTATTTTATTTTTTTATGGTATATGGTCTCAATAGTATGGGCTTTGATATGTGTTAGAATTACAAGATGCTGATTAGATGATTCATTTTAATTTTTAAAGGGTATTTATTCTATTTTTTATAGTTGTTACATGAGAAATTTCCTATGATAGAGTGATATTATCATGAATTCCCCTAGATTAATCTTAGAAGGCATATTGTTATAATAATCTATTGATTTAATGTGGTGGTTTAAGAAAAGTTTGTTATAAAGTGTAATATCAACAAACATAATCTTGGTTCATAAAATTTTTGGTCATACATGGAGAGGATCCAAATGAAAAAAATATTATTTTATCTATTCTTATCAAATGCACAATAAGTAAGTCTTGTTTTTATTTAATACAATACCCTAATTATTTGACTAACCATAAATAAGTGACATTAATTGTTTATATTTCATCCACAATAACTTTAGTTATTTGGAAATCATTGATAATGATAATAATAAAAAGAGATGGGTGATCACATCAAAAAATAATTTCATCATTTATGATAACATCATTGAGAAAATTGATAGATATTTTATTATACAGTTGAGAATGGTATATGGTTTCAATGATATGGGCTTTGGTAGGGGTTTAAATTTTAAGAGTATGATTAGATGATTAATTTTCATTTTTAGAGGGTATTTATTCTATATCTTAAGATTTTTGCATGATAAATTTCCTATGATAGGGTGATGTTATCATGTGTTCCATTAGTGTAATCTTAGAATGCATATTTTCAAGTTCTTATAGGGAATTATATTTAGTTTATTTTTGGTAAGAAAGATAATTATATTTAGGTAGATAAATAGGATTTGATTTGGGATATTTGTTAATTAGAGGACTTTGATCATTATATCAAAGCTTCATTGGTGGAGTCGATGAACCATTATATTATGTGTTGGTATTTGTATAATAATTTATTTTATATTTGAGAAGAATGTATCATTGGGAATACTATTTAGGTTTACTAAAGATATATTTATGATCAATATTACATCAGTAATTAACCTTATACACACTAAAATATTGATATTTTATGTAGTATTGGTCATAATGAGCACTGATAATAGCTATAAATTTATTCACATGAGTGATATTGGGATTATAGGTTTTCATTGACATTTATTGAATGATGTGATCATTGGGTTTAAGCTTCAAAATATTTGAGTTAGTACCTATAATGATCTTTAGTAAAAAAAAATTCATGGTTGAATTTTTTACCTAGCATGAATTCATAACAAATTTTCTTGAGTTAGAAAAGAAATTCATGCGAATGACAAAATTTAGCATGCCACCAAAGAAAAAAATTAAAATTCTAACATGGTGAGAAAGGCTTGGATGGGTCAAAATGAAAGGGAATAGAACATGGACTCCTTTGATTCATATCTTTGAGACTTGAGTGAGGGTGGGTAAGATATTGATTATTTGAAAAATATAGTCCAAATTTAGGTTGGGGAGGTTTTTTTGATTTGATTTAATTAATTGATTTTCAAAAAGATAGCCTTCTAAATTTTTGAGAAGGTTCAAATTAGTTAATAAGGTAATATGGTCTTTTATATAGATTACATTATTATTATATAGTCGTAGAAGAGGACCTTACTTTGCATTTAAGTGGTGGATATAAAATGGTAATGACATATTTGAAAATATTTTCTTTTCTCATGTTGAATTATAACTTATGCACGAAATAATAACATAATTTGATGAAATCATGGGATATTACTTAGGTAATTTCTTAGGATTGAAATTTTTTCCAAGGATTGTTTTTTTAAGATGATGATATAAAAATTATTGAACTAGAGCATTGAATTGGTCTTCAATCTTCATAATTAAATGGGTTGAAATTTGATTTAAAAAATCTAATGCATCTCCAACTAGAGTTTTATCTATAATCTTGGTAGTTGTATAAGTGTTGGTTCAAATCCATTCTTTGTATATGTTTTTAAATGTTTTAATATGTGTATTATGATAGATAGTCCCATCATATATTATGTTTGAAGAAACAAAAATAATGTCTAAAAAATAATATAGGGTGGTTTAGGATTCTTTTATAGGTGTTGAAGCATGATTTTTAAATATGAAGTTAGTAAATAGGGTTCTAATTAGCATACCTAAGATGAGGAGGTGTGAAATGTTGATTGGGTTGAGTCTAAATAACCCACTGAGGTTGACAAGCCATTTTCATAATATGGTATTATATTTTCAAATTTTCATAATTATTGGTATCTTTCATAAGGTCCATATGACATAACACATTAGAAATTACTTGTCTAATATCAACAATTTATTTTGAGAAGGGCTATTTTTAGAATTTTTTACAGAAATATTTTTATTAAAGTATTACTAATATTATTTTTAAGATTAAGAATGCAATTTGATTCTTGCATCAATAATGTATATTTTTAAGGTTTTTAAATCTTACATAATTGGAATAAGCATACATATATGTTGAATTGATATATTGATCATGAATGTTTGGATTACTAGAAGAAGAGAGTGAAATCATACTACTTTGAATAGATAGATATTTATATTAGAGAGATTTAGACCATGGGGATTTTAATATAATGGTGTGCATGGGATGGATAAAATATCTACACATAAAAACTATAAATGGGTTGAGGATCACTAGAGAAACTATAATAGGATACCTTATAAATAATTTAAAAAAAATAAGAAACTAAGAAAATAAAACTATGAAAATGACCCAAAACAATTATGGATTAAGATTAACATTAGGTTCACTAGAATGTATGTTGGAAATATTGTCATTGATGTCAAAGGTCTAGCATTATTGGTGATAAAGGCCCCATTGCATTTAATGATGTTTGTAATAGATATATCTTGGCTAATGTGAGTTAATATTTATTTAATATTAATGAATATATTTTTGGTTGCATATAAGACAAAAGAAGGGCCCATGGAGAAGTCAAACAGCCATGGGATAAAGACAAAAGAAGGATGGGATGCATTTTCCCGTGAAGAGTCATCTTGGGGAATTCCAAGAGTCACCAAGTGAAGACAAAAGAGGAAGGGCGCAATTTTTCATGAAGGGACACTTTGAGGAATATGAAAAGTCACCAAGATAAGGACAAAAGAGAGAAGGACATTTTTGATCATGAAGGGTCAACACATGACTTTTCAAAGGTAAGGATATGAAGGGTCATACAAGTTTGGCACCATTTTCCATGAGGATTGAAGGGTCACAAAGGGGGAAGGCCAAAGGTCATTTGGAAAGCTATAAATAAAGGATTGAGAAGCCATTTGTAATATAAGAGATAGAGGTTGATTTGATATTGTAATATCTAGCTTAGAAGAGAAATAGTGAGAGATGAATATGATTTGTATTTGTTATATCTAGCTTAGAAGAGCAAAGGTGAGAGAGAGGAAAGAGATGTTGTATTGAACTATCATTTTTTGAGATAACAACATTAAGAGATAGGTGTGTTGTATACACAAAGGGGTTGGTGCTCCTATGGGTTGGTGCTCACGAATTGTTACTGGGTTGGTGCACGACAAAGGGGTTAGTGCTCGTGTGGGTTGGTTCTCACAAATTATTACTGGGTTTGTGGTCAGCAAAGGGGTTAGTGCTCCTGTGGGTTGGTGTTCATGAATTATTGTTGGGTTGGTGCTCAATAAAGGGGTTGGTGCTCCTATTGGTTGGTGCTCATGAATTGTTACTAGGTTGGTGCTTGGAAAAGGGGTTGGTGCTCCTATGGGTTGATGCTCATGAATAGTTGTTGGGTTGGTGCTTGGCAAAGGGGTTGGTGCTCCTGTGGGTTGGTGCTCATGAATAGTTGTTGGGTTGGTGCTCTTACAAGTTGGTGCTTGTAAATATTATTTGGGTTGGTGCTCATTCATATACTTGAGATTATTCTCCATGGTTTTCCCACATTGGGTTTCCACGTTATAACTGGTGTCTCTCTCTATCTTGTGTGGTGTTTATTATTTAAGTTTTATTTCATATCTTGAATGTTTGATTAAGTGGAATTTGTTTAAGGGAAAGTTTTATAAGATATATGATATACTGATTCACCCCCCCCTCTCAGTATATCTTGTGCTTAACAATTGGTATCAGAGTGGGTTTCTTTTTGAAAAGTTTTATAGATTCAAGGTAGATTGGGAAAACATGATGGTTGGGTCACATGAAGGATTTTCTACGAATAAGGCACCTTTATTTGATGGGACAAATTATGCTTTTTGGAGCTTGATAATGAAGGTCTTTTTAAGGCCCTTGGATTCGACATATGGAAAGTAGTGGTGGAGGAATATGAAGAGCCACAGACATATACAATTACTCCAGCAGAAAAGAAGGAAAGTGAATGTAATGGTAAAGCTTTAAATGTTATTTTATGTGGTTTATGTGAATCTAAATTTGTTAAAGTTATGCAATGTAAATTTGCTCATGAAACTTGGGTAAAACTTGAGAATATTTACAAAGGTGATGGAAAAATTCAGCAAGCTAAGCTTCAGACTTTTAGAAGGTAGTTTGAAAGTTTGAAGATGGAAGAAGATGAAGATATAGTAAGTTATCTCTTGTGAGTTGATCAGATAGTAAATCAGATTCAAGGTCTTGGAGAAACATTGAAAGTGTCAATGGTGGTGCAAAAGGTTTTGAGATCTCTACCAATGAGATATGATGCAAAGATTTTGGCAATGAAGGAGATGAAGAATTTAGCCAAGCTAAAGATGGATGAGCTTCATGGTATACTCACGGCATATGAGATGCAAATAGAACAAGATAAACCCTCAAAGAGAGAAGCAACTTTCAAGACATCAAAGAAAGAGAAAGCTAAGATTCAAGAATCAAGTGATAGTTCTAGTGATGATGAAGATGACAATGGAGCACTTTTCATTCACAAGATGAAAAGAGGAACAACTAAATATCAAGGAAAAATACCTTTTAAATGTTTTAATTGTGGAAAGATTAGACATTTTTCAGCTAGATGCCCAAATAAGGGTGATGATGATGAAGAAGAAAACTTAAATACAAGAATAATTTCAAAGACAAATATAAGAAGGGATTCAAGAAGAAGAGCCTTTATTTTATGGATCCTAGCTTAGTCGAAGATAGTGGAGTCAATGATTCAGAAGAAGAAGAGATTCTATTCATGGCCATACATTAAGATGATCAAGATGAAGAAGAGGAGGAAGTTGAAGTGAATATGGAAGGAGAACTCATTTGTGCCCTTAAAGAGTTAGAAGTTGTTTAGAAGAATCAAAGATTAAAGTGCCAGATCAAGAAAAATGAACAAGAGTCAAAGGAAATGATTGAAGATCTACAAGCACACTTTGAAGAAGCCAAGAGGAATGAAGAAAATCTCACAGGATAATTGGAAATAGAAAGAAAATAATGTCAAAGGTATGTTATTGAAATTTCTTGTTTAAAAGAAGATATTGAGAAAGCAGTCAAATGATAAAGTAGTTAGTGATTCAAAATTTGAGGATAGCACTAACATGCTGAATAAGATATTGGAAAGTCAAAAAGCATATTTAGATAAGACAGGGATTGGTTTTGAAAAGAAAAAGAGCTATGCTGAAGCTCTTACAAAAGAGGAAACAAAAAGGGGATAAGTGAAAAATATAGAGGACATTTCAAATAGAGAAGGCTGGAGAGAACAAAGCTACAAAATATAATCAAGTTAGAGATATAAAGATATCTCTTATTTTTATGGCTATTGTTTTTATTGTAATGGATATGGTCACAATAAATTAGAATGTAGAAAAAGAGCTAACATTTTTAGAAATAAATAATCATCATCTATGCTAACAAACCTAGTGCTCTTGCAGCTGGGAAATTTGAACACTAACTACACGTACTAGGAAATCTAAATGTTAATGGGCCCACTGGGCACATCCCCAGTGGGCACGCTGGGCATGTCCCCAATGGGCGCATGGGGTGCATCCCCAAAATTTGATTATTTAGGTCTGTGAGCTGCTCTTCCAGACTTGGAAATTGCTGAATAGGTGGTGGAGAAGCAGACATGAGGGACAGACCCCAGAAGGAATAGAGGAGGGGTTGAGAAGAATAATGGATCAAAATTTGTGGTTGATGCAAAAAATGGAAATTCTTTTTGCAGAAATGACCCTTTTTGTGGATTTCATGGTTCCCAGTTGAGGCAAGAAATTGAGAAAGAGAAAAACAAAGGCAAATTTAAAAAGGAAAAATCCTCAGAAGGGTTGAAGGCAGGGTATTCTGAACAAAGGATGTGGTCATCTCTATTTGGCAAGAAACCCACTGGAAAATCCCCTTTCCTGTCGATGACTACAAAAACATGCTGGGAGAAAGGTGAGTATGAAGTTTTTATTCCAGATCCTTTAATAGATTTTTCTGTGTCCTCCATGGATTTCACCTTAGTAGGTAAATTTTTAGGAGCAAGACCAGATCTTGAATCTCTTACAAAAATGGTTAAAAGGAAATGGGTCATTCGAGGAGAGATAGTTATTACACCTATGCTGAATGGCTTCTATTATTTTACCTTCAACTGTAAAGAAGAAATGAGTATGGTTTTGTGTGGAGGACCATGGACGTTTGGAAAATGCTCTCTTATTATAAAAAAATGGGAGTTGAATATGGATTTCTCTGACTCTTTTTTCTTAACAACTCCCATCTGGGTTAGACTCCCTGGACTCCCTTTAGATTTCTGGCATGAGGACATTTTCAAAGGAATAGCTAGTTCTTTTGGGGAGCTTGTGGCTTTGGATAAGGCTACAACAACCAGAACCAGACTTCAAACTGCCAGGATGTATGTTAAAGTGGCAGATTTAAATAAGCTCCCAGAAAAAGTGGATCTAATCTCCAAGTTTGGCAAAAAATCTCAAGGAATTTTTTTTGAAGATCTACCCAACTCTTGCTATGCTTGTAAGAAACAAGGGCATTGGGTAAAAAATTGTCCATCCAAAAGCAAAACTCATCTTAATGGTGTTTTGGATGGGAAAAAGTCCACGGTCCAGCTAAAGAAAGTTTGGAAACCCAAAGAGGATCAGGGACAAGAACAAACGAATAATGAAGAAACTAAAGATTTAAATGCTGAGGATGGTAAAGAGTTATCTTTTGAAGATCCTAAAGGCCCACTTCCTGAGGTTGATACAGAGATCTCTCTTGAGAAATAAAATTCTGACACAGAAGGAAATGGATGGCAATCAGAAACCATATTACCCACACAAAGCAAAGAAGATTTGACAGTTTTATCAAAGCAAATCATCCTTTACCAAAGGGTAGAGGATCGATGGAGAGAGGCAGAAGGCAAAGTAGTGTTAGAGGATGGAGAAATCTCAGCTGAAACTGGAAATAAATTAGAGGAGAGAGATCCTCCTCTTTCTCAGCCAATGGAGATTCAGGCTAATAATGAATCACCTTTGGAAGAGCTTCCTGTGAATGGTAATGGAGAAAATTTAAAACATTTTCCAAACCAAAGGAAAAGGGCTGAAAAGAATACAAATACCAAGGGAATAGAAACTAGAAGCAACAAAAAATATCAGCTAATGAAGGTGAAACACCTTGTTTCTATTCTAGATAAACCTGGAAAAAGAGATGAGTAGAATGCAAAAGTGAAACTGGATGTTGGCTGTCTGGATAAACCTAGAAGAAAACCCATAAGGAAAATCAGAGAGCTAGAAAGCAAGCAGAATATAGCTGATGGAAGGCAGGAAACAATTATGGATTTTACCCCTAAAAAATAGTTATTAAATCTTTATTTAGAAATTAGGGGGCTGAATGTACAATGAATATAGAGGTTATCCCTGAATAACCTTAGGTTGTTGCTACTTTTTAGTAGGTTTCAAGAATGTTTTTCCTGGTGCTTGTTAATGCTTTATCTTTCTTGTTTCTGTAATAGGGTTTCGGGGCCCCTTCAAAACCTGTTTTTACCTTAATCTAAAAAACATTTTTAGAAATAAGGAGAAGGAAAGTCAAGTAGAGTCAAGAAAAATCCACAACTCTTTTGCTCCTCTATCAAGCTTTGATGAAGAGACCATAGTATTCTATAAGTAAAAGAAATTCAAACACATATCTTGGTATTGTAGAAGCATGTTCAAGTCATTTAAGAAGGATTAGAGTTTCAAAGCTGCATTCATCAAGAAGAAGGTTTAGACATGTTCATGGCAGAAGAAATAACCTGAAGATTCTATGATGGTTTAGATAGCCCTGAATGTAAGAGGTAAAGATCAGACATGGTTAATTGATAGCAGATGTTCAAGGCATATGACATGAGATAAAAGTAAGTTCATTACTCTAAAGAAGATAAATGGTGGTACAGTGAGATTCAAAGATAAAACCATTGCTAGGATAGCTGAAAAAGGTACTTGGAGGTTGGATTATGGTATAACTAAGACTAAGAATGTTTTGTATGTAAAATGTCTTAAGCATAATCTATTGAGTGTTAGTCAAATACGTGATCAAGGATACACATTATATTTTCATGCTAAAGGTTGTGAGATTAGAAGAAAAGATTCAAATGAGTTGATTATAGATGCTCAAAGGACAAGGAAAAATGTATATGTATTGTTAGATATCTTCTCAAAGGCACGATCAAAGGACACATTCAAAGATCTTGGAGAGGAGTTAGGAGTAATTTCTATTACTTCCTACCATTGATGTTCAACATCAATTGAGGGGGAGCTAAGTGTTAGGTATAGGTAGGCCCTTTGCCATTGATGTCAAAGGGGGAGAATAACATGTATAGGTACAGGTGCAAAAAATAGGTATAGGGAATTGATATAGGTTACTACATTAAGGGGGAGGCACTATATGTTTTCATATGATACTATGTGTAGGTGACAGGATGTGGTAGTTTTAGGATTGAGGTTCCCATCAATGACAAAGGGGGAGATTGTTGGAAATATTGTCACTGATGTCAAAGGTCTAGCATTATTGGTGATAAAGGCCCCATTGCATTTAATGATGTTTGTAATAGATATATCTTGGATAATGTGATTTAATATCTATTTAATATTAACAAATATATTTTTGGTTGCATATGAGACAAAAAAAGGGACCATGGAGAAGGCAAAGAGCCTTGGGCTAAAGACAAAAGAAGGATGGGATGCATTTTCCCATGAAGAGTCATCTTGGGGAATTCCAAGAGTCACCAAGTGAAGACAAAAGAGGAAGGGCACAATTTCTCATGAAGGGACACTTTGAGGAATATGAAAAGTCACCAAGATAAGGACAAAAGAGGGAAGGAGGTTTTTTATCATGAAGGGTCACACATGAATTTTCAAAGGAAAGGATATGAAGGGTCATATAAGTTTGGTGCCATTTTCCATGAGGATTGAAGGGTCACAAAGGGGGAAGGCCAAAGGTCATTTGGAAAACTATAAATAAAGGATTGAGAAGCCATTTGTAATATGAGAGATAGAGGTTGATTTCATATTGTAATATCTAGCTTAGAAGAGTAATTGTGAGAGATGAATATGATTTGTATTTGTTATATCTAACTTAGAAGAGCAAAGGTGAGAGAGAGGAAAGAGATGTTGTATTAAACTATCATTTGTTGAGATATCAACATTAGGAGATAGGTGTGTGGTATACACAAATGGGCTAGTGCTCGGCAAAGGGGTTGGTGCTTCTGTGGGTTGGTGCTCATGAATTGTTATTGGGTTGGTGCTCAACAAAGGGGTTGGTGCTCCTGTGGGTTAGTGCTAATGAATTGTTTTTGGGTTGGTGCTCGAAAAAGGGGTTGGTGCTCCTGTGGGTTGGTGCTTGGTAAAGGGGTTGGTGCTCCTGTGGGTTGGTGCTTGGTAAAGGGGTTGGTGCTCCTGTGGGTTGGCACTCATGAATAGTTTTTGGGTTGGTGCTCAGCAAAGGGGTTGGTGCTCCTGCAAGTTGGTGCTTGCGAATATTGTTTGGGTTGGTGCTCATTCATATACTTGAGATTATTCTCTGTGGTTTTTCCCACATTGGGTTTCCACATTATATCTAGTGTCTCTCTCTATCTTGTGTGGTGTTTATTGTTTAAGTTTTATTTCATATCTTGAGTGTTTGATTAAGTGGAATTTGGTTAAGGGAAAGTTTTATAAGATATATGATATACTGATTCACCCCCCCTCTCAGTATATCTTATGCTTAATAATGTATGTAAAGTGAATAAAGTTAAAAATCTAATATATGAAAAAGGAGAACACCATACTAGATCTAGAATACATATAATAATATTCACCTCAAAGAGGGGTGAATTTGTATTCAAGATTTATTTTTAATAAAGATATCAAAGATATAATTAGGGAATATATCTAATTAGCTAAATAAAAAAGATTCACATAAATATAAAACATAAAATGGGTGAGATGAAAAGAGATAAATTCCATTAGGTAGTAATAAATAGGTATGTCAACTAATTTTTTACCAAAAGGTGTAAATAAAGGAAACAAAGCATGTAAAGATAACATATAAAATGAAGTATATAATAATCTAACCATCATATATAAAAACATACCAATACACCATGCATATAAACAAAAATATATTGAGCCAAGTAAATAAATAAAAGGTAAAGGTATAATAATACTTACATTGGGTTGATTTTTTTTGTATATCAGTCTCCCCTTGGCTCAAATAGCATTTTATGATAGATGTTTTAGGTGAAGATCAAAATGTAAGGATGAAGACCTAAGTACACTTAGGGAATCCAAATATTATGTGTATGCTTATATTTAATATTATCTTATTATAATCTTAGAATATATTAACCTTAAAAAACTATCTACAAATTAGACCTCTAAAAGTATAAGTTTATATACCACAATTCCTCTTCTTATTACTAATGGTGGATTTAAATGCATTAGTGTAGTAGATTATATGTATTATTTAATTAAAAATATATATTTTAAACTTATATATAGATAAAATCCTTAAATATAACCTATCTAAAAATATGAGGGACTCAGCTTGGCTAAGTCACCAAAAATGGAAATAATCTTAAAATAGTAGTTTGTCAACCAAACCAAATAGTGTGAAAATGACAACAAATATAAGACTATGTCAAACTTAATAATATAATAGGAAAATATATGGATCACTGTAAAAATAACTCATCAAGGAATAATTATTAGGATAAAGGATTACAAACATCAAGAAGATAAAAAAAAGAGGTGGAGAGGGAAAAAATGTATTTTAGACAAAGACAATGACATGATGATGAATATATGAATATTTAATAGATGATCATGGGGGAATATCTCTCAAAGAACCATGATTATTACCACCAAAATCTTAATACAATCTACTTAGGATGTGCACTTATGGAAATTAATGTACTGATAAGTTTTCCAAGACAAATTACTACTTAATGAAAAATATGAAATGTATACACTAAATGAAGGTCTAAGGTAGTAAAAAAGACACCTAATCCTAAATAGTCTTGATCCACATATTTATAAATAAGAAAATGTCTTCCCATGATTAGTTATGCCTTTCATTTCTATTTCATTTTTCTAGTTTTTAATCAAAATTTATTTACTATATAAGGATATATAGAGCTATTAGATATAACTCAATAAGCTAAAACATTAATTTCATAACTAAAAATGCTACCTTTCTTAACTGAAGTGGTTTTTATTTCATTTTATGATTGAATTAAGTTACATAAATTTAATGTTTATACCCTTAGTTCTTTTTAAGTTATACCAAAAAAAATTCATAATGATCTTTACTACATTTGTAACAGCCACAAAAAGGCCTACTGGACTATACCAATACCCTATTTTTTTGGTGTCTAGTTGTTTTAAAATAAAGTGACATTATCAGGGTAATACTAATGGAAAATGGTAAAACTAGGGTGTACAAGATGGATATAAATTAATAAAGTAAAATATGATAATAAGACCCATAATTTTTTGAAATAGATGAAAAAAATACAACTTCTTTATTAAACAAGCTAGGGAAATGAATAGAGATAAAGAGTGATATAAATAAACGTACTTGGGAAACATTTATGAGTTATGGAACTTGGATAGGCTACTATAATTAAATATATTAAAACCTTGAGAAAGTTATTGTTTGATCTTGTTTGGTCATAATTTATGGATCACTAATTGTGTCTAGGTTGGAATTAGTTGATGACCAATATTCTCCCAATGTTTTTATTTATTTTGTACCATACCACTAATTATATCATATGTTATGTTCCTATCTATGTAACTTTCTAGGTAGGTGTGTATGATAATGATAAACATAAAAATGAATTTGGGTTTAAATTTTGATTGGAAAATTGTGATGAATTTATTATTCTTTGATCCTTTACCTAGTCCTAAAATATATGCATAAAATAGTGTGTGTAAGTTAGTTTAAGTGGTAATATTATTGACGAGTTACAACTTTATATCATAAACACTTGGGATTTATGTCAATGTAGTTATATTTATTGGGAGTTAATATAAACTAAATGAGATATAGGATTTCAAATCCTCTCCATATATAATAAAATATAACTAAATACTTCTATTTAACCCTATTTTGGCAAATGATGATGATGTTACAAGTGTTGGATTTGATCTAGATGTAATTTAGGATTAGTTTTCACACTCATTATAAAGTGTGAAATGAATAAAATAAATGTGTGGATCAATAATTTAAACTATATGGTGATGAGAAGTTAATTTTTACTTTAATTTGAAATTTACTAAGGATTTATTTGTATATTTAGGGATCTCTAGGACACTTCAAACATACATTGTTCACTCTCAAGTTTGGTCATGTTTTTAAGGTATAATGAAAAAAGGATAATTATGGATGGATGGGAATGATACAAATTCATACATAATAATTTATATTAAAAATAATAATCAATCATAGTGCACAAGTAATGGACAATGCATAAGACGGATGGTGCATAATGTTCACAATGAGGGAGATCCAATAAGGAATATTATGATTTTTTTCACATGTCTAATATGACATAGTGAATAGGTTTAATAAAATATACAAAATTAATAATCAATGAATTAAAATAGAATATTATAATGCACAAATATGTGGATTATATCTAGGAATGAATATTTTTATATGTGCAACTAGTTGGCATGGTAGTTGTTGGATAATAATAGTTGTAAACAACTTAATGGGGTTTATGGAAAGATATAAATTGGGGCCATGAAATTTCATTTGATAATTTAAAACTATTAAAATAATTAAGGGTTGGAATATTTTTCATATTAGAGAGGATTAGAAAGTTATCTTAGAGCTTAAAGTATTGTATATCCATGAAAGTAAGTATAATATCAACTTAACATTTGTAGACATTAGATGTATTTGATAATGAGTGTAAAGCTAATTATATACATAGGAGATTTAAATTAAATGTAAATAATGTGGACTAATTATATTATTGATATTTTAAATGTATATGTATAGTTTTAATGTTTAGTGCTAGGGTTTTTATGTTTCTTTACACACTTTTGTCTTTACAAATCTCTCTATATAAATGGGGTTCTATATGTTTTCTTTATATGCATCAAATAACTGATTAGGTATTTAGGATTAAGTTAAGGTATGGTGTATTAATATTTGAGTCTCTTTATATTTGTTTTCCACACCTTGACTTGTATAAGGTAAAGAAAAGGTTGTTAAATAAATCACAAAATTTTGGTTCCATTGATGGCACCCTATTTTGAGAGAGTGTGGATATCAAGAGATTTTTTAATTGAAATTACATTAGGTAAAATTAATTACCCTAGCCATGATTATCTAATCCTTTCACCATGTTAAGGCTAAGCATGAGAGATCTAGTGTAGAGGTTGATGTAGCACAAAGGAAACAAAATATAGAAGACTCTACATAAATGAATAAGAATATGTGAACTATGGACCATACAGATAAGGGAGAACTAAGTAATTTGGATGGTTCTAAGTATTTAATAGTACACATTGGAAATATTATTAGTTTTAATTAAGATAGTCTCTCCATTATATAATAATTTATACACAATATGGAGTCCCTAGGAAAATAATCTACTGTTTTGTGAAGTGTTTGAATTTATAAGGAAGTGTATGTTTATGTACAAGTTATGAGGATATTGATTATATGATTTCATATATTTGATTATTATGCACATCATATCTATTAATATGAATTTTTATTTAAATTTATTAGTATTTTTTATGTTTGAGTAGGGAGAGTTATGGTAGATTGTTGGATTCCATTCACTAAAGTGTTGGATACATTTTTGAAGATGATGACACAAAAAGAGGGTTCAATCCATTTTTGGTAATATGTATAATTTTTATAAGTAATGAAATAGCTAACATGTAAATAAGCATTGGAAAAATAACTATAATAAAGGGAATAATTAATATTATGAGTGTTGTAATGCACATTAGTTATTATTTGAAATGATTATCTTTTACAAAATGTCAACAAAGCTGACAAAATATCATAGAGTAGAGGATAGGGAGGATAAAAACCAAAAGTTTGAGATCCCTTGCAATGAAAAGGGGTTGATATTGCTAGTTATAAATTTATTGTAGTTTTTCACAATATTTTTATATTGTGTACATAATGTTTATGTGATTTTTATGCACACCTTCATGGGAAGTTAAGGGGATAAAATCCCTCACATTTTAGGATTGTCAAATAAAATATAAGGCACAAGTTATATTTTATGGATCTATTATGTAGCCTAATATAAATAAATATGAGAAAAACAAATGTTGATAAATAAATAATTCAATCCAACACCTAAACAATATATAAAACTTTGTCAATTTTTCCAAGGTGGATATTAATGGTGGTTCCTATTTCTAATAGTGGATAAATCAAGATAAAAATGAAAAATGAGGAGGGTAAGGAAAAAAATTATATTCTTAGACATTTTGGAGATATTGTGGTTTACATGTACTGTCTATGACTTTGACTTAGACTTTACACTATATAGCTAATTTTACTAAGATTTTAATCTAGGATAGACATGATGGGGAGCATGAGGAAAAATTTAAAATGGGAATTATACTATAAAAAATAATTTATAATATGAACAACCACATAAATTGTTAAAAACCACATTTACATATCAATGTTTAAAAAAATAGAATAAGATGCACATATTTATCTTGTTAGTAATTTTCTTACCTGACAAAGAACAAAAATAAATCCATTTTTATACCATGATACTATCAATTCCAAGCATTCACCACATATTTACTAATAAATAATTAAAGTTTCTATAGGATTAATACAATGTAAAGATAGTGAACATTCCCAAGAATTTCTAAAAAACTTTGAGTTTTTCATTATGAGTCCAACACCCTTTTGTAACATTTTATATATGTGCATATATAGCATCCAATAAGGCCATTATTTAAATAAGGATGAAAAATCATAACCATGATGACAAATTTTCTACAACTATAACCTTTATATAAGATACAAAGATAACATAATGATAAGCAAAGGGGATAGGCCCACTATGCACAAGCTTGTACAATTTGAGCAACATGAGAAATTTTGCATTCTTATAAGGAGATATCCATCTAAATTAATTTTTTATTTGTCCTTTTGGAATACATGTTAAATAAAACCATCATTACATGAGATAAACTTCACTCTAATTGTCCTAAGAAATGAATTCATAATAATTTTAAAAATAAACTAATGCTTCAAGGTCACTAAGCCACAAAATTTCAAATAAAATAAATATGGCCATATTTATTCCTCATCATGATCAAGGGAGAGTTAGCATACTATTGGAATATGAGGTGGTACTCAAATTAATTCCAATTTTTTTTGAGATAGATCAATAAATGTGAGTTGGAGGAGTGTTACTTGGAGTAGTGTTGGTTGTAAAAGTGACACCTAGAGGATTAGATAGATAAATAGGGGGACTAATAGGAATATATGCCTAGGATATACCAACCTATATTTAATGAGCACGTTGGGCCTACATATCCTTAACACATTTATGATAATCTCTATCAATTTTAGGTTGATTGATAAGAAAGGCTCTAAATAACACCTTTGTTTTTTTAAGGCATGTTGCATGGTTAGAGAAAAGGGTATAAATATTAATTTCATTGTGGTTACTTAATTTATGATTTTTATCATAGCTTACCAATTCAATGACTCATTCACTTCTAGCTTTGTTGGCATCCTAAATTCTATTGTTGAATTATGTCATGAAGTTAGCCATTTTGATTGAGAAGTACATTCAAGAATTGAGACATCCACTTAGTTTAAATAATTACACTATTTTATCCCCTTAGAAAAATTGTGTAATTAACGTAATTAAACCATCAATGACACAAAATATGGTATCCATTTCCTTTTCCCACTACTAAAATGAGGTCCTCATGTGAATAATCCAATTTTTATTAATCTTAGTGTCATACCAAGTCATGAGGTTTATTTGTGGGAACATTTACTTCTTGACATACCTAGATAAATGTGCTAATTTATTCTCAAAATTGGTAATATGGTCAACATGTAGTTTTACCTTTTGCTACCAAGGAGTACCTTTTACATTTGATTTAAACATTATAAAAAAAGATAATATAATGACTCAAGTGCATCCTTAATATTTGAAATCATATTATCTCATCAAGGATCTTTTTTGGGTCTTTAGCCTTTGTATCTTTTATTTCATTCCCTGAAAGACCTATTTTTATACCTCAC